>BMAC01000020.1:701466-742452 GCA_014905375.1 Phtheirospermum japonicum
CTTTCAAAAGAAGAAAAACCCCCGAAAGCATCACTAGCTTACGCTCTGACCCGAGTAGCATGGACATTGGAATCCCGTGTGAATCAGGGAGAGATTTCTATAATTAGTTTGTTTCTCTTCTATTTTTCTTATCTCCCATTTATCTATTTTCTTTAGTTCTTTACTAGAGCAATTATGATCTGGAAAAAAATGGCCGATAGAAAATATTTGATTGGAAAATTCTCAATTTTTGTCGCTAGGTATTTGACCAAATAGGATCGGATCATACATGGACGGTAGTTGGAGTCGGCGGCTCTCCCAGGGTCCCTCATCTGCTTGGCTGGTCGACACAAGCAAATGCCCAAAGAGGAGTAGTTATGAACCCTGTAGACCACCTATTTGAAACTAGCTAGAATTCATTTACCCATAGATCATTTTCTGCCGGCCGTGCCCCGAGAAGATCTTTTTCAAAGAACAAGGCCTTTTTCGAATAAGCCAATTCGGGGGGGGGGGGGGGGGGGGCTGGCATGCTGAAGAAAAAATTTAAAATTATACTATTATACAAGTATAATTTTTATATGAAAATTATATAATATATGGCCTCCACAAGATTTCAAGTAAAAGAGTTGGTCCAGTGGTAAGCTGATTCATTGAACCTTTAATTGAGTCAGAGTTCGAATCCCAACCCTTATTACTATTCTGCCCCTTTTTTTTAAACCTGAAAAAGAAAAAGAAAAGAGAAAAACAGAAAGACGGCTACATATACAAACAAAAAAAAAAAGAAGGAAAGGCTTTACTTAAACCAAAAGCAGCGACGACAAGTATTACTTAAACCAAAAGCAACAATAAAGAAAGAGTTTTTAAAAAAAAGGAACACCAAAAAAGAAGGAAATAAATCCAAAATATATTTCAAGAACTTTTGTGCTCGCGCCAAATAAAAGAAATGACGCAACGCTCAACATTTAGGTGCCCTCTTTCCCATCGTTTAGGTATGTGTATTCGAATATCTTTTCTAAATTTTTTTTTATATTCTAAAAAAAAATCTTATATCTTGGGCTTATTATTTTGGTCGATTTTTATAAAATCCGGGCCTTCACCCTACAATGGATTGAGAAACTGAGATGAATAAATATTAATTGGTATTTGTTGGTCGAGTTTTTAGATGAAATTCGGGTTTTCAATCCATTGAGGATTGAGAAATTGAGATAAATGACTATTAAATGTTGTTTTTGAATCTTGTTATGAAATATGAATTGATTTATTGGTTGATTGATCTTATTTTATAATTTTATTTTACTTTTTGTGATAATTGCTATTTTTGTTAAATAGGAGTTTCGAGACTTATTTTCTGATAAATTGATAGTTATATTGTTCGATATGATTTATTTGCTTCAAATGGAAAAATCGGCTATGCTTGATAATTATTTTTCAAGAAAAAGAACAAATGAATTAGACCCAACTACTCTTATAACTCCACCTCCAGTCTTAAATAACAACGATTCTCCATCTGAAACTCCTTCGAAAAGGTTAAGAAATAAAGAATGTGAAGAGCTTGATCTCAATTCCTTAGAACGTGACCCAGGATTGCGTCGACAAATATGGGAGTACCCTCCTAACCAAAAGGAAGAGGTTCGTCGAGCTTATTTGAATCTGAAAGCATATCAACCTATTCTTGAAAATTGTCCATTAAATAAAAATATTGACCATCCTCGACGATTCAATCCCGATTGGTATGAACTATTTCCTTGGTTGGAATATTCATTGGCTAAAGATAAGTATATTATTTTTCGTTGAGCTTATTTTTTGTTATACAGTGTGACACAAAAATATTTTTGTTTTTCTTAATAAGTGGCCCCCCGAAATTTATGATCCTGAATCCGCCCCTGAGCCCAAGCCAGCGCCCATGCCCGTGCCAGCCCAAGCCAAGGCTAGCCAAGTGGTAGCAAAGCCACTTCGGGTCAAACTTGGTCAAACATGGGAAATCCAAGATTTTAAGGCTTATTTGACCCATTTACCCTTAATAAAATCTAGTATAAATAGATAGATCTCTCATTATCTAGAGGAACTCACTCTTCTCCCTACTCTTACATGGGTTTGAGGATTTAATTTCTCTCTCCAGTTTTTAGATTTTTATTTCAATCTTTTCCTTGGGTTTCTAAGTTCAAGAAGAATTCAAGTCATCACTTGGATTTTATTTTGGATTGTTATTTCATTCAATTTTGTTATTTCTTTCCTTAATTCAAGTAATTTTTTCTTAATTTTCTTCAATTTATGCATTTTGCCTTACCTCTTGGATTTATTGTTAGATTTGTGATTTGGTTTATGGAATCTAGGTGAGTGACACACCTTGATCATAAACCAGGTCCTTGATCATTTTTATTTTAAGTATTTTATATGCTTTATTTTGGATTTTATTTTCATGCACGGTTTTATGTTGATTCTTAGATCTACTCTTTGTTTCTAGTTATATTCCGAAAAGACTTTAACTTTCACGTCAACTTTTATTGCTATTTCTATTGGTGCTTTCGATTTTCATTGATTTTCATTATTTAGATTTTCATGATCATGCGTGCATAACTGTACCTTAGATTTTCATACTTGTACTTTGTTGTTTCTTTGCTTTTTATTGCTTATTTTGATTATTGCTTGCAATTTCAATATGGCACACGTATGAGGCATCCGAAATACTTGCTTTACATTTCATAGTTAGTCATAGATCGTCGTAGTTTCCCATTTATTTTCGTAGTTTTTCCATTTATTTTCGTTTCCCTTTAATTTCTCAAGCTAAAAACCCATTGATCCCTGCGAGCACTTGAATTCCGATAATACCAAGCCACACGAACCTTATTTATACTACACCCACAAAAAAATCTTACAAAAAATGGCACCGTTACGACTCGGCTTGGTTAAAATTTCCGATTTGCTTGTAGTTTCTTTGTGTTTTTAGCTCTCTTTTGTATTTGACGTTTTTCTTGAGTGTATGCAAGGTCGTAGAACTCTTGGGTACGATCTAGATCCTTACATTTCGAATCCCGAGTGATTAAGGCGTTTACAACGTCCCCTTGGTACCAATCAAGACATGGCAAATAATCTTCCCACTACTGGCTTGTTTCCTAATCCACGGGCCCATGATTCTCAAAGCTCTAGCACTACCGAGCCCGTTGTTCATGTCGAGTCTTCCACACCAAGTGATAAACCCGGGCTTTTGACTCCCGATCCCGCGACCCCTCCTGACCACGCTCTAGGAAATCTAGGGAGTGGTTTCACCACTCATGGACACGCCATGGGCCTACCCCAAGGTAACACACACATTTCCAATCCCTATGCCATTGGGGGTAACATTCCTAACATGGGAGGGCATGGTGCAAACTATGTTGGGAGTGGGATGGATTATAAAGGTTTTGGCAACGTGGGAGGGCATGGTGCAAACCATGTTGCCAATGGTGGAATCGGTAATGATCAACCCAACATGGGAGGGCAAGGTGCAAACCATGTTGGGTGTAGTGGCTTCATGGGTGTGAATGGTCTGTATGGAGGTTATGGTGCTCCCAATCCCTATCCGAATATGTATAATGGAAGTTTTGCTGGTTTGAATGGAAATGTTGGTGGCCAAATTCATCCCGGCCCGTATGGAGTTCCTCATGCTTATAATGTCAATTATGCTCCGAACGGTAATTTTAAGGTCATGGTGGTGGTCCAGGTTATGGAGGTGCCGACAATAATGTTCACGAGGGCACTCCCGATCCGTTTTCTTTATTTGGAGGTATGAGCCTAATGTCCAAAATGCCTCTCCCGTCTTCGCTATGAGAGAGGTTAGCAAAGCCTTTGTGGGGGCGACTATTTCATCATGCGTATCTCTATCTCCCGAGGTTATGACTATTGATATAAGATCGCTCGATTTTTCTCGACTTCCTATATTTCATGGGTTTGCCAAAGAGGATCCTCTCCAATTCCTTCAGCAATTTTTTTGGCAAATCTCGAGTTTCCACCGCCCGAATATGATGAGTCTAGAGCATCTTCAACACCGATGATCTTCATATGCTATTCAAGATAAAGCCTTATCATGGTTTATGAGTATCCCCTCCAATTCAATTCATACATGGGACGAGTTTTAAGCAATATTCTTGGATCATTAGTATTCCGATGAAAAGATGGCCGAGTTGAGGATCAAGATTATCTCGTTTAAGAAAATGAAGAATGAGCCGTATCACTCCGCTTGGGATCATTTCCAAGACCTTCTCTCGAGTTGTCCACATCATCGTATGGCGAAGGGACTTCTAATACAAACTTTATATGAGGCGTTGGACCCATATTTCCAATACATGGTGATACGTTAGCGGGGGGAAATATGAAAGATCAACCTCCTCAAGTGGTTCACAAGATTCTCACCACTCTCGCCAAATATTCTCAACAAAAGTCTTCTCGGGTGTTGTATTCTAATGCTAATGAAGTGAGTGAAGCTTCTTCTCCTAGAGAGCTTGAGTTGGAAAAGAAATTGGTGGCTATGGAGGCTCAAATTGCTAAGTTGTCTAGCCCAATCCCGGATCCCCCGTGTGCGTCGTGTGGAATAGTTGGTCATGATACCTTGTATTGTCCTTCAAATCCCTCGTTCTATATGCCAATACCTCAATCGGAGGAAGTATGTGGGGTTCAAGGGTATCAAGCGGGAACCGGTGTTGCTAAGATGCCTTTTGCTCGTCCGCCGAATTACAATCCTCCTTATCATCCTAGCAACCGGATGCATCTGAGTTTTAGATATGTCAGTCTAAATGCGGGTGTTAATCCTCACGTGGGTCCCTCTCGTCCGCCTATTCTAATGAATGCTCCTACTCCACCTTCCGACTCGAATCTCTTGGGGATTATGAAACAAATGTAATCATTTTTCGTTATGTTGGCTTCGTTCGATGCTAAGTTCAATGATCTTGAGGCTACGACAAATGGGTTAAACACTAAGATGGAGAAATTGGCAAGTGATGTGAATATGCTCAAGCAAGCTCATGAGAAAGGCAAATTTCCAAGACAACCTTCGCAAGCTCATGCAGTCACGACCCTTCGAAGTGGTAGGGTGGTTGATAATAAGGTTGCCCTACCGTCTGAGGAGGAGGAGGTTTCTATTCCGAATATTCTTAATCCTCCCGATTCTACTCCCGTGGGTCCCACTTTGGAAAAGGGACTTTCGGATGGCCTACATAAGTCTTCCAACGCCTATAAACCACCAACTTCTAAGGCTCCTATGCCCTATCCGTCGCGGCTACAAAATGCTAAGAAAGATGGACAATTTCAAAGGCTCTATGATCTATTGTCCAACGTAAACATTACTCTTCCCTCGCTAGATGCCATCCGGGATATGCCCGCTTATTCCAAATTCTTTAAGGAGCTCTCCTCTAAGAAGCTTGTGAGCACTACGAATGAGAGAGTTTTTCTATCTAAGGAGGCAAGTGTGGTTTGTGACCCTTCTCTCTTGGCTCTTAAGAAGGCGGATCCCGGCTTGTTTTGTATTGATATCACACTTAGGAATGGTAAAGTCACTACGGGTATGCTTGATTACGGGGCGGGTATTAATTTGATGCCATTTTCGATATACGAACAATTGGAACCCCCTCCTTTACAAGAGACGCGCATTTGCTTACAATTGGCCGATTGGTCAATTAGACACCAAAAGGGGATAATCAAGGATGTTCTTGTACAAGTTGGAGGGATCGTGATTCCAGTTGATTTCATGGTATTGGATGTTGTCAGAGTGAAGGATGATGGCGTCGAACACACTATCTTGCTAGGCTACCCATTCATGGCTACAACTCAATGCTTGATAGATGTTGGGAAGAAGAATCTTACTTTGTCCGTAGTGGGTGAATTGGTCACGTTTTCTGTGGCTAACTTGTCATCTACTCCATCAAGCATCTTTCATGCAGATTTCTTACATGTCGATGTGATTCACGAGTTGGATGACCAAGTTAATATGGAGGAAGAGAGCAAAGAGGAGGAGTTTGACCCGGGAGCTTATGTTGAAGGTTATAGTGAGGGAAATGAGGCCTTTGTTCATAATGACAATTCAGTTATGTTTTGATAGGCTAAGGGATTACGTGAAAAGGATTGTTTATGTGTCGTTGAGGGCAACGATGAAACTTTAGAGGGGAGGTGGAGGTTGTTGATGATGGGTTGGAAATAAAACCCATTGAAAATCTTGAAGAGTATCTTGAGGAGATCATTAAATTGCCCGAACTAGTTCCCAATGAGGTCGAGAGGAGGCACAAACCCGAGTTTAAACCTTTCTCATCTCACCTCAAGTATGTCTAGTTGGAAGAAGAGGAGAGCAAATCGGTTGAGTTTGAGCATGAAGCTTTTTGGGCAATAGAAGCTGCGAATACGGATTTAAAAGAGGTCGGTCTAGAGAGAATGTTGTGAGTGGAGGAGTTAAAAGAGGTCGGTTTGATATGAAAATACTCGCATCCACAAGGAAAGGGCGCAACAAATTCACGACGAAGAGGAATGGTTGATTGAAGTGCTTAGAGCTCATGAGGGTGTTATTGGTTGGAATCTTGAAGACATTAAGGGAATTAGCCCTTCAAATTGCATACATAAGATCATTTTGGAGGACGATGCCGAACCCTCTCGAGAATCTCAAAGGCGTTCGAATCCCAAAGATCAAGCCAAGATGACTTCTTCTTGCCCATTTGGAACGTTTGCTTCTCGTCGAATGCCATTTGAGATATTCAAGGCCCCGGGAATGTTTCAAAGATTAGATCCTCCCGATAAGGAAGTTATTGCTTTAGTGGATCCTCCCATCCCAACTTCACCATGATCAAGAAGGGAGTTTGTCAACCTAATGACATAAAACAAGCGCTTCTTGGGAGGCAACCCATGTTCTTTTCGTTTATTTCTTTTATTTTTATATCTCGATAAGTTGTGTCGCTATATGGGAAGGAAATGAAATGAAATTGAAAAGTGTTGACACATTATGAAAGAATAGCTAGTACTACGAATGATTAGTGATAATGAAATATTGAAATCCATCGAAAAATCTCAACTTTTAAGATATATGATCTTATAGTGAAAGTACGTAGGTTTGGTGATTATGGAACCGGAACTCCTGAAAATATTCCAAATATATTATTAATGTATGCAATGACTCAGAACTAGGATATTATTATGAGTAGAAATATTCATACACCGTACCCCTTTCCTTGATCGTGGTTTTCATCCCCAAAGGAGTTTTTTCTAAATAAAAATTTATAATGAGGCAGACTGACACAGCTATTGTACAATCTCTAGAAGGGATTTTTAAAATATATTTCGATATGATCAAAATATAAGCCAGATCAAAATTATTATGAATACCATTGATATATGAACTCTGAAGAGTATCTAATAATCTACCTGATATTCGTACGAACCCTAAATGATTTAGAAATGCTTGAACGTACTTGCATAAAATTAGTGTTACACTCTTTTTCCCTTGACTAAAATTTGTCCCATTGGGTTTTCTAGTGACATTAAAAGCGTAGTAACATGGATAATGTATTATTTTTTCTTCATTAGGATTTCTCCCCACTGAGTTTTTCCTAATAAGGTTTTAACGAGGCATATTCATGGTATGGTGAGGAATTCATAAGAAATTAATATAATTCCTCGGTGGCATGATGAGTACTACATGAGAAGTCAACACAATTCTCCAAGATGTGAAAACGATATAGTCATGGTGCGATGAGATATCGATACAAAAATTTGAAATCATCATGCTCACATCATGACGAGGTCTACACGAGAAATCAATACAAACTCCTTAAGATGTGAAGTCAAATGGAGTATCTGTACTCCTTTTCCTACAGTTAAGTTTCTCCACAAGGTTTTCTTGGCAAGACAGCACACAGATACACCTACAAGAATAATCGTTACAAAAAGGAGCAAGTTTATGATTCCACTTTGTTGCACACGGATAATCTCACAAGAATGATAGGTTTGAGGAGGAGCAACACTATGCTTCCACATTGCTGAAGTTTTATCCCACAAGATTTTTCTACCAACATTATGATACAACTGTATATGATTAGAATAACCTTTACTACAAACAGTTTTAAAGTTTTCTCCTACTGGGTTTTTCTTCAAACCAATTCACGAGATATTTATCTACATAGTCATTAAAGGGGAGTGTTATGAACCTCGCGAGTCACGCGAAGAATATTAAATTACTTGTGAATGACTATTCTATCCGATGAAACTTTATAATTATAATTATACCATTAGAAGTTTTCCTATAAATAGAGGCTCAATTATTAATGAAAATACACAAAAAAATTATTCTCTCTATATACTCTATCTCCTTTTCTCAATTTGTAATAATAAGCTAGTTATAGGGATACTTCTTTTTTTACATTAGTATTATTGATATATTTGTTTCTATTATGGGCATTAAATTTTTGTATCAACCAACTAAAGAAAACCTGTTTAACACACTTTCTTTAGCCTAACCCTCTTTAACACACTTAACTTATTTATTTGTGCCATTTTATTGCATAGGATCAGTGTTTTAAAATAAGTACTGCGTATTCCGTTGCGTATTGGTCTCGGTGTTGCGTATTGGTAAGCTAATATGACAAAATATTATTTAACGTAAAAAAAACATATTCATACATAACAAACTAAGTAATAAGTTAAAAAGAATCTTATATCCTTAAATTAAATGTCAAATCCAACAAATGACATTCAAATATTAATCACATAAAGTCTTAACATTAAAATTAATGACTTAAACTTAATAGCATGATTCACATTAAATCCAAACAAATCTGAAACTCTTTCAAATCAATCTTCCTGACTAAACTAAGAAAAATAAAACAATAGAAGCAAAAAATAAAATGAATAACCTTGTTTTCTAATTCTTTCTTTACAAACTTGATACGTTGTTCTACAAGTTAAATAATCTTCTAAAGTATTTTATCTTATTCACAAATCAAATCAAACAAAGGGAATATGAAATTGGTGACTCCAGATATTAGGTTTTTAAAAAGAGAATGCAGTAGCCAAAATACCCAAACCCCTCCGATTTTAAATTTCAGTTTCAAGTCAATTAAAAAAATTATAGTAGAGGATCAAAGCATGACTCTGTGATAGATTTGATGTTAATGTAGATTGAACAAGGGGAAGATGGTCGACTCCTCGCTGACAAATTCTTTTCTTCTCTCTTCCCTCTATTTAAAAAAAATAAAAAAAATTGCTTCCAAAAGTTGGACCATATAGGGTGAATAGCTTACGCAATACACGCAATTGCCTGACTTGTCAGCTTTTAGCTTATGATATTCGTGTTGGTATATAAAGTGTTTATGGTTTTCTTAGAAATGTGCAACTAACGATGCAAGGTTAAATCGAGTCGAGTGTTGGATACTCTTTTCTAAAGACAAATATTGCCCCGCTACGGTGCTCACGGTTAACGAAAATCACCTCTAAGATAAAACGATTTACGATCCTAACTAAGCGGCACTTGAATACTTAGGACCTTCGGCGAACAAAACTATATTCGAAACTTTCAAGCCTTACAAGGAATAAGGACTTAGACAATATGCTTCTATGAAACTCTATTTATTTTACTTAATGAAGTTTTCTATTTATGTTCTAATCATATATAGTCATCTTCTAATCACTTGTTCTTAATGATCATCAAAGGGCCTATTTATATATTTTCAAAGGTTTCAATTGAAACGACACACCTAGTCATACAAACCTATTCAATCCAAATGGTTTAAACGAACGGACACATCAATTGAACAACACAACTATTAGCATAAACCATTTCATGCCAAAAGTCACACCTTTAGGAAATTAAATTCTCATTCACTTAGAATTATTATTAAACTTTTAAAAATAATTACCAACAATCCCCCACATGAATGACATTAATGCATACATGTATGCAGACTTACTTGAAAGTTTCGGCGGACCATTATTGCATCAGAATAGATAACTTTTGGCTTTGAATCTTCCCTAGTAAAATACTATCGGATTTACTGGCTGCTTAGTAACGTGATGTTTTGAACTACCCAGCCGTTTGTGTAAACCAAGACAACTGCACTCACACAATAACAGTTCTAATACATTATTGTTCTCACGTTTTTGTCCTTTTCAGCCCTGGACCATATTTTAGATTCGTAAGTATTTTCTTTTTTCTTTTTCCATTTAGAAGCGGCCATTACTTTTTCACTTATATAGGTGATCTCCTATAATGATTATCCTGCCTTACTACACCATATAGGTATAGGAATCATTAAAAATTCTTTAAGAATTCAGCCTCGCCACTTATGAAAGACGCTGCCATCCAAAATTTCTGCTACCGCAGTCGTTTCAACCGATCGTTCCTCGCCGTGAATGCAAGACAACGACAACCAACGCTCACCTTGTCCGACTTTCCACAGGCTTTCACGCCAGACATCGACCCACATTTAAGGAGCAACGGTGGAACTGTACTGCCGACGAACATGGTTTGACTGGCCACATCGCCTTCGCCGGTGGCAACTGTCTGCTCTGACCAGATCGAGAGCCCTCCACCTTCGCCGATGCAGTCAGAATCATTCGTGTATATTTCCTGGAAATTCGACGACCGCTAAGCATTTGAGACGGATTTCCGGAATTTAAGCGGCGGCCTAACTCGCCTTTCACCGCCGGCCTGGCTAAGAAGAATTTAGAACAGAACCGCTCATAGCCATAGAACACCGTTAACCAACGGTGACTCTTGAACAATAGGACATGCACCTCCGTTCAATGCCGCATTTGCTGCCATAGAATCCGACGACTTCCGTACAATATCTATTTCCTTAGTCACGTGTACGAATGGTCACAACCTACAACGGCATTTGGCGTGACCCAAATCGGACCCGATCTTTCATCACCGACTTGTTGTATTCAGAATTATTCTTTCCCTCTTGGAACTGTTTATATTAAATATAGAAGAAAAATCTATGAACTTGATTTCCCTTCGACAGATAGGTTAGCAATGGGGTTCATAATGTTAGATTTATATTCACCAATAACTATGACGCAAGTTTTACCCTTTCACTTATAAATTTTTGCAAAATCAAATCTCAATGTTATAATAATTGTAATAAGTAATTTACAAATAGAAAAACTACTTATCTTTAATATAGGTTCACCACAAAACGGTTGCCACTTCAAAGAAAACAAAATATTCTTCTTTAGATTGTTGGTATATAAAGTGTTTATGGTTTTCATAGAAATGTGCAACTAACGATGCAAGGTTTAAATCGAGTCGAGTGTTGGACACTCTTTCCTAAAGATGAATATTGCCCCGCTACGATGCTCACGGTTAATGACAATTGCGTCTAAGATAAAACGATTTACGATCCTAAGCAGCACTTCAATACTTAGGACCTTCGGCGAACATAACTATATTCAAAACTTTCAAGCCTTACAAGGAATAAGGATTTAGACAATATGCTTTTATGAAACTCTTATTATTTTACTTAATGAAGTTTTCTATTTATATTCTAATCATTTTCTAATCACTTGTTCTTAATGATCATTCAAGGGCCTATTTATATATTTCCAAAGGTTTCAATTGAAACGACACATCTAGTCATACAAACCTATTCAATCCAAATGGTTTAAACGAACGGACACATCAATTGAACAACACAACTATTAACATAAATCATTTCATGCTAAAAGTCATACCTTTAGAAAATTAAATTTTCATTCACTTAGAAATATTATTAAACTTTTAATAATAATTACCAATAATTCGAACAAAACGTTAATCTTTTTGTGCTATGTCGCGATTAACACACAAATTACCCAATAACGTGATGAAAAAAAGCTATTGAAAACACTGCATAAGATGAATCCTAGAAAAAAAAACAATAATTAATATATTTTCTTATTTTGTGTAAAATATACAGGCAAAGACTTGCGTTAGGCCAGATTGACGGGTCATGACCCGTTAGGCCATCTGACCCGATACTATAATGTATTGGTTTTGAACTATAATGTATTAATTTTTGTACTCAAAAGTATTGATTTTTTATAAATGTCTGACCCGTAATGTATTGGTTTTTGTATTATGATGTATTAGTATTATGATGTATTGATCTTTTACTATAATGTATTAATTTTTCTACTATAATATGGTGATATGAAATTTTGGGTTAACAAATGATTCGTTAGTACGACCTGACAAGAGTGTTATCCTAGGTACAAGTATATTTTACTTGATTGTTTTTTCAAGTGCATATGCTAATGAAATACTAATACACAGAAGTTTTAAACTAGATTAATATATTTGAATCGGGTTTAAAACAAAATTAAAATCTCACTATTGAAAAACAACAATGATATTCTTGTAAATATAACAAATGTAACACCACATAAATTTATGTTCTCTAAAAAAACAATTTAAAACAAAAGTTCCTGATTTCAACACAATTCAATTCTCTTGGGGCCAGGTTGGATTAATTAGGATTTTAAATTCTAATATTTAAAATATCAGGGTATTCATATTTTTATAACTAGTAGAATTTTTATTTATTTCAAAATCCAAAATATTTTGTTTTTATTATAAAATCCGATTGTGAATAATATTATATTTAATTATTTAACTAGTTAATTCTAAAACAAACAAGTATCCATAATTATAATACCAATGTAGTATTACGAACTCTAAATCAAATATGCCTGATAAAAAAAAGAAGAACAGAAGTTGGTAATCCGACAAGTTTATCCAGCCCCAATGATTTTTGAGAAGAAGAAAATTCAAAATTGGCATCTTCACCAATTTGATTATGAGGCGTACAAAGTCCCGTTTTGTGCACATAACGCCGTTGAAACTTCTAACCATACATCACTACGCCAACAGATGCCAATTTCCAACTTGTCACCAACATTTAAAGTAATTCTATTCTATACTCTTAAGTCTTAACATACGTAATTTAAGTATTATTTTAATCAAATTGTTTTTAAAAAAATTGATAGAATCTCTTTACATAACAAAACTCGAGTTTAAAACATATTAAATCTCATTTAATATCGAGGAGAATATATTCCTCATTCATTAAGCACGTGGACAATTTATTTATTTTTTAAACAAAGAATTGTTTCACTTCGAAGGATAAAATCGTGAAATCGACAAAAACAGATACACTTATATTAAGATAAATGTGAAACCAGTGGTATCATCTTTATAAAAGTAAAAAAATAAAATAAATTGGCGTCCTACAATCTTATTATTACAATATAGTGTTACTCCAAAAAGATCTTATTACAATATTAATATAAATCTTTTTCTCGAATAAAGCACTTTATTAAAATACATACTAAACGTTTTATCATATTAATTCCGCCTATTTCATCCAATGTTCGAACACATTTATTATCACCCAATTTTTTTTTTTATAAGTTCATCCAATGTTTTAGATTCGGGGAATCAGATGAAGTTTTTGGAAATTGTGTCGACTAAAATTTTCGAAAACGTTAAATATTAATACATGTTCGGAAAAAAAAAATCAAAAATTAAATATATTTTCGAATATTTCACCTAAACACTAACACAAAATCTCAAAAATTTTGTTTAGAACACCGTAAAAATGATTGAGATGAACTAACAAATTTTAAGGTGTCATTATTCGTGTCCCAGTAAAAAGCATGAAAAATTGAGGGGGCAATGGCCCCCACCAGCCCCCTCATCCGCCCATGTTAATTTATCTAACACTAACGCTATATATTTTCTCGTCTTCATCTCCTTTCTCAAACTAATCAAAAACTGCGCGCACGCGAAATTACTCGGTTGCCCCCCAAAAAAGCAAGATGGTTATATACATTCTTCATATTCTGTTGAAAATATCGTGTGTGTTTTTTCTTTTTCCTTTTTTTTTTCTTTTTTTTTTTAGTGGAACACCTAAACTATCATGACCAGTACAATTATTCTTGTTAGCACGATTTCAAGTTAAGTCAACCTTGGTATGTCTTTATTGAATCACAATTATTGCACAACAGGCCATTCATTAGTTCTACTTGCTCGATGCAATTTGAATCAAGTCTACATCCTGATTCTATTTCGTGTCTATCGAAAATTAAATTAATTGCTCTATTTATTGTCGTTACAAATAATGTTAATTTCACGAAAGCATCTCTTTCTTTGTACCACCACTTTTAATTTACTGTATAGATATTATAATAGACAATTTTAATTTATTTTATCTGTCAAAATCCTTGGTTGTCCCTTTTCATCAATCAAATGGGCAGGCTTGGGAGTTTGTGGTAGACATGGATTTGATAGACATTTCCAGGCCATTTTTGTCCTTTTCCCACTTTAGTATTTTTATTTTATTCCATGAAAAGCCATCAGTTCTTCCAGTTTCTTGGATCTTTCTCTTTATTTTTTATTCCAACTTATTTTCCAGCTGCAAACATATTTAATCAGTTTCTCAAATACAGTACTTATATAATATGCTTGCTATAGTATAGTTACATAAATTCATATTTTTCTGCAGAACTTACATATATATATAATATATATACACACACAATTATGCACAAGGTGAGGTTTGGACGTGAGCAGCCTAATGAATCAACGGACGACGATGGATATGTCGAAACTGATCCAACCGGTCGTTATGGCCGAGTAATTTTCTTTTTTAGCCATTTATTTTATTATAAAGTAATTGTTCATAATAAAACCATTGAAACTTATCTCTAACTCTTAATTAGTTTTTTCATACTAAAAATCCAGTTTTGTTTTCTTTCTCAATTTTTTTAATATATTAAAAATGATTAATTTAATTTGATTGACAGTTTGATGAGATTCTGGGGAAGGGTGCGATGAAAAGCGTGTACAAGGCGATCGACGAGGTGGTGGGGATCGAAGTAGCATGGAACCAAGTGCGGCTCGTCGGCTTGCTTCAATCTCCGGACGACTTGCAACGCCTCTATTCGGAGGTTCACCTTCTCAGCACGCTCGATCACCACTCGATCATCCGATTCTACACTTCTTGGATCGACGTGCACCACCGAACCTTCAACTTCATCACCGAGATGTTCACTTCCGGCACCCTCCGAGAGTAATTTGTCTCTTTTGCCCCCACTTGTATGATTTTTTTTATTATATTAGTGAACTTACTTACATAAGTTAACTAGGATTACCCCACTTTAATTAGTTTAAGACGTGTCCATATTATCTTCAACATACATTGAAATTGAAGGATACATATCTGAGTTAGGTGTACCAATTTAATTATTTATGTTTGTGTGTGAGGAAATTTTATATATTTTTTGAACTTTGATACTGATTGCGATAGATTTAATGCAGATACCGAGCCAAGTATAAGCGAGTGAACATCCGAGCAATAAAGACGTGGGCCCGGCAAATACTCGAAGGCCTCGTGTATTTGCACGGCCACGATCCTCCGGTGATACATAGAGACCTAAAGTGCGATAACATATTCGTGAATGGCCACCTCGGACAAGTCAAGATCGGCGATCTTGGCCTTGCTGCGATTTTACGAGGCTCAGATCGTGCCCACAGCGTTATAGGTACTTGTAACGGTTTTTAATTTGCTCAATATATCCAACAATTTAAATTAATTATCTTATCCTTAATGAAAATATTATTAAAATGTAGGCACGCCGGAGTTTATGGCGCCCGAGTTATATGAAGAAAACTATAATGAACTCGTTGATGTGTACTCGTACGGAATGTGTGTTCTTGAGATGATCACGTCCGAATATCCCTATAGCGAATGCACGAACCCGGCTCAGATATACAAGAAAGTGATATCAGTAAGATAAAGATAAAATAAATATATATATGAATCTGAGCATAAACTAAATATGTTATGTTCATTTTTGAAGGGTAAAAAACCGAGGGCATTTTACAAAGTTCAAGATTTGGACGCGCAAAGATTTATCGGGAAATGCTTAGAGACCGCATCGAAGAGATTATCTGCTAAGGAGCTAATGCTTGACCCGTTCCTTGCCGTTGATCATTCTGATGACTGGCCCGAATCGAATGTCGAGAGCCAAAAGCCTTTTCTGAACGAAGGGATCGAGCTTGAGGGCTTAAAGTTGAACGATAATGTTCCGAGGACTAATATGACTATTACCGGGAAGTTAAACCCCGAGGATGGTACCATCTTTTTGAAAGTTCAGATTGCCGATAAAGAAGGTAGCTGTTATAGTTTTAGCAGAAAAAAGTGATTGTCAGCTTTTAGCAGAATAAGTGTTTTTAAATGTCAACTTTTGATTCTACTTTTGGTTTGACTTTTACGGGCAAATAAAACACTTTTACTGCTATTTAACGATTTTTTTTATTATTATTATCTCTGTTTTTAGGTGCCTGCAGGAATGTTTTCTTTCCGTTTGATACAATTACCGATACGCCCCTTGATGTCGCGAATGAAATGGTGAAGGAGCTAGAGATAACGGATTGGAGACCGTTGGAGATAGCGAATATGATCGACTCGGAGATATCAGGCCTAGTTCCTGATTGGAAGGCTGAGCATCATCCCAATATATTAAATTATCAAGAAGACGATTATGATCGCCAAAATCTTTTTTCACCGTCTTCATCATCCCAAGTTTCGATCCCGTCTCATAGGATGGACACAAAGGGCAGTCATTGGCTTCAAGGTAGCAATTTTTCTTGAATAAATTACAAAATTATAGAGGTGCATTTGTTTGTAATACATTAAGAGCATATTTGTAATTTGAAAGATAATTAATCTTTTTTTTTTTTTTTTTTTGTAATTTACATAGACATTTTTTTTTTGGCAGGGGAGTTGTTTGATGACACTAGCTCCCAAAGCTCATCACACTCTGAGAAGTATTCCAATTGTGCTTACTACTCTGTCGATGAGCCCGAGCCCATTACAAGCCCGAAACGACACGGACTAACCGCTTACGAGGACAGGCTAAGCCCATCAAGGTTCTGCCCAGGTGACCATCTTGCTAGACTTTGCGCTTCCAAAAACAATTCAAAAATGGAGAATATGCCTCGGCTCATGAGAAACCGGTCGCTTGTTGACACTCGAAGCCAAATGCTGCATCGGTCATTGGTGGAGGAGGTTAATAGGCGACGGTTGTTTAACACTGTTGGTGCTGTTGAGAATATCGGGTTTCAATCTCCCTTTGAAGTGGTTTCAAGTAAGACTAAACGGGGAACGAGTGTTGCGCGATCGACAGGTCATAGAGCACGAGGAGTTTAGTTTTTGTTTCCTTTGGTTTCAGAAAACGATATGATCCTTGGTAATGTGTAGTTAGAGATATAATTTCGAATAAATGAGGAGGGAGTAGTGAATGTATATTTAGAAATCAGTATATACTTCAAATTTGAATACTTCTAATTTAGTTAGTAATTCTAAGTTTTTACAACAAATTTGCTAAAACTAGCAAGATTTCTTCTTAAATTACCTACAGACTACAAGTCAACTGGGGAAAAAAATCATTGTCAATTTGTTACATACAAATTTATTTTATGATTCGATAATTTGCCATTAATTTAAAAAAAAAATCGAATTTTACTATTTCTTTTAAGGTGACGTATGTATATTTCGGTATGCGTATATATTTTACGGTAGGTGCATGAAGGGGCAGCCTAAGTAGTTAGTACTTAGACATGTTGATTCTGATTACGGTTGACCGGTTAATTGGCGGTTAGTAACTGGTTGATTGCCAGTTTCCGTTTAGTAACCGATTGACCGGTTACGATTAAAACCGTAACCACCAATCGAAATCCGCTGGTTCGGTTTCAGTTAAGGTTACCGGCCATCCGAAACCGTCGGTTAACCGGAGGAAAAAAAAAATTGCCGGACCGTTCGAAATCAACGGCTCGAATCAAATAGCCATTGATCATCAACGGTAAAAAAAAATTAGCTGTTGGGCGGTTAACCGCGCTGTTAAATGAAACCGGCGGTTAACAGCGATAGGTTTTTCAAATATTTTTTTAATCAATTTCTACCCTATAAATACCCCACTCTCCAACACCAATTCATCTCTACTATTCTTCTTCTTATCTTATATTTTCAAGTTTGAATTGAAGTTGCTAATTTGTGCAAATAATTCTTCTTCTTCTTAATCTCGTTTTACTTAACTTTCTTCTATAATATATGGCAATCTCTTCTCGTAATATCAATACCAATGCTATTCAAGAATCTTGTTCTTCTTCTTATCTTATATTTTCAAGTTTGAATTGAAGTTGCTAATTTGTGCAAAAAAAATACTATCAACAATAATTCTTCTTCTTCTTAGTCTCGTTTTACTTAACTTTCTTCTATAATATATGGCACGCTCTTCTCGTAATATCAATACCAATGCTATTCAAGAATCTTGTCGAGGCCGAGGATCTCGACGAGAACCTTCGACCGTTGTCGGGAATTATGTTTCCGATGATATGATGCCGGAAGAAGTTGAAAACTTATATAATCAAATCAATTTCGAGGAGCATAATCAAACCAATTTCGATGAGGATTTACCCACCTCCGACGAATGCGAATCGTCGGCCGCCGTCAATTTGGATGAAGATGAGGAGGAAGTGGGTGATATGCCACCGCCTCAATAAAAATTGAAGGAATATTAATCCCCCATCTTCAGATTGTATTTCACAAGAACGACAGTCAATGGTGAACCTCGAGCACAATGCAATTATTACAAGAGTCATTACGCCTTCGGTTCTAAAAATAATAGAGGCTATGGGTCGCTCAAATACCACATGGAGAAGAAGCATCTCGACAAATACGGCGTTGATAGCTCTCAAACACAAATAAATTTCTCATCTTCATCTAGGGCCGGCGGCCAAGGTACGGGTTCTAATTTATTTCAATATAGCGAAAGTGCTCATAGAAAATTTCTTGTAAGATTTATGTCCATTATGTGTCTTCCTTACAATTATGCGCATAGTAGTCATTATGAAAATTATATTAAGGGTGCATTTAATCCATCTACCACTAGAATTTCACGAAATAGAGTTGCTCGCGATATTGAAAAAATAGTTTGTGAGTATAAGTTGAATTTGATTTCAATATTTGATAGTTTGTCTCAAAGTGTCTCTATATGTTCGTATATTTGGACGAATTCCCATCATAATAATAATTATATGGGAATTATATGTCATTGGGTTGATAATTCGTGGACTTTACAAAATGTTTAATTGCCTATAGAGAGTTTAATAGTTCGCATGCCGCGGTGAATATTTCGCGCAAAATATCCAATATTATATCCGAGTATCATTTAGGTAACAATTCTTTTTCAATTTCATTTGATTTCGTCGCTAATACGTCTAGTTCAGATTTGTTAAAAACTTTTTGTCAACTTACTATTGGCGGTAAATTTTTTGCATTTGTCATATTTTTATTTATGTGTTCAAGATGGTTTAACTACTTTTAGATCTAAAATAATTGCGATTACGATTGTTGTATTTCATATAATCAAACATGATTCGTTTGCAGAAAAATGGCAAAACTTTTGCCAAAACAGTTGTTTGCATCAAAAAAAAAATTCAATTGATGTGCCAAATCGTTGGAACTCTACTTATAAATTGCTTAATGATTCTTTTGAATATAGAGAAGTATTGTGTGCGTTTTTTTCTAATTATGATGTCGATTTCATTTTACTTACCAATGCGTGGGATGATTGTTATAATATGATGTCCCTTTTAAAAAAATTAACGACACCACCGTGACTTTATCCAGTGTTTATTATCCTATCTCCACACTACTTTTTGATCAATGTATTCAAATTTTACTTATTAGTTATTCTTTACTCGATTCGCCTGAATTGGGTGAATGTATTGCTAGTATGTTGAGTAAGTAAATAGGTCAAATATTTTCTCTACATTCCCGATATTTTTTTGATTGTAAAAGTCTCACACCCGGGTTATCGAGTCGAAGGTTTGGAGCTTACTGTTTAGACCAAGAGTGGTCCAACCAATGAAATATCAAGAAAATAAGCAGTTCAGCAATGGAAAAAATAGAAAACCAAAAATAGGAAAAAGTGATTGACTTTTATTCCTCAAAATCAGATCGGATCGGCCATAGCCGGATCCTTTTACAGGGCAGTTTCCTGATTTCAAGCATTTCTCTCTCTAAGTCTCTATATATTTCTCTCTCTAGTAGATTGGGGATTTCTTCTCTCTCTCTTTTGGAGAAGCTATTTATAGGTTTCCTTCAAAACTCTAATTGGACACGTGTCACCACCTCAGTGGGCACCGACTTACTTGGCCAATAATCCAGTCACAAAATCCTAACCCTAATTAGACACCTGACACCTCCTCATTGGTTGTGCATCCCTTTTTGAGTCAGAGCATAAAGCATTGATCATATGTCTTCTGTGGCTCCAGAGCCGTTCTTATCTCCTTCCAGCGTCAAGCCAATCTTTCTTTGTAGCCGACTACCCCTAGTCATGCCGTTCTTATCCTTCGAACCTAACCTCAAACCAAGACAGGGGAAGAGTAAATCTGACCAAGTGTCAAGTCGATCTCGACGATTCCTGTGTGGCAATTATCGTCTGGGATAACGAACTTCTCGGTTAGCTCCTCGACCCCGGATGTGCTCAATTGTTCGAGTTGGAAAGGTCAAGATGGGTGTTGTTCGACGCGCCACACGCCAGGTCGGCCGAGCTGAGCACGCCGTGATCGGTACTCCTCGCGCGGTGCACGCCAGGTCGGCCGAGCCGACCACGCCGTGCTCGACACTCCTTGTGCGGTGCTTGCCAGGTCGGCATGGATTGGGAGCATGCGGGCTCGGCTGGTGCTCGGCGCTGCGCGCGCCTGGTTGGCCGAGGTGACGCGCTGGGCTTGACGAGGTGCTCGACATTACGAGCACATGTTCGTCACTGCTCGATGTTGTGCGTACCTTGTCGGCGCTGCTCGGTGTTATGCGCAAGCCAGGTCGACGCGGACTAAGGACATGCGGACTCTTCAGGTGTTCAGCGCTTCACATAGCTGTTCGGTGCTAGTCGGCGCTACACACATCGACTCGGCGTTGCTCAGCACCATATGCACCAGCTCGGCGATGCGCGCACTTGCTCGGCGCCGCTCGATGCTGCGCGTGCCTTGTCGGGGGGGTTGGCGCGCTGGGCCTGGCAAAGTGCTCAGCGTCATGGGCACCTGTTCGGCGCTGCGCGGTGTTATGCGTACCCGCTCGATGCTGCTCGGCGTACACGCAAGCCAGGTCGGCGCGGACTGGGGGCATGCGGGCTCGGCTGGTGCTCGACAATGCGCATGCCTGGTCGGCCGGACTAGGGCACACGGGCCGGTGGGTGCTCGGCGCTGCGCGTGCCTGGTCGGCCGGGGTGGCGCGGTGGGGTTGGCTAGGTGCTCGGCATCATGGGCACCTGTTCGGCGCTGCGCGGTGTTACGCGCACCTGCTCGACGCTGCTCGGCGTACGCGCAAGCCAGGTCGGCGCGGACTGGGGGCATGCGGGCTCAGCAGGTGTTTGACACTTCACGCACCTGTTCGGCATTGCTAGGCGCTCCGTGCGTTTTCTTGGCGCTTTTCGGCACCATACGCACCAGCTCGGTGATGCGCGCACCTGCACGGCGCTGCTCGGCAGGTGGTGCTCGACAGCTCAATGACTGGGTGCATGCCCTTGGGATGGAGCGTGCTCGGCCGAGAGGTCAGCCCGGCATTAACGTGGCAAGATTATGCGATTGCCAAGGTGACTCGAGGCTCGACTGCTCAACGTGTTTTAGTTTGTCGATTCGAAATGACCCGGGTCGGTTCGATGCATGTTGGGTGGTTATATTCCCGAGTTGATTAATTCCTTTCCCATTTTCGACCCACATCCGACCATGTGTTACCCCTGATCTCTATATAATCCTTTAGGTCAGGTCGACCATCAACACTTGCTTCAAGTTTATTATAAAGTATTAGGACCTTTTTTGCAAATTTCAAATATTGAAAATCCTAACTCTATTAGTGTTGTTCACCAATCAAAATAATCTTTAATACATATTTATTATGATTACAATCAATCTAGTGTTGTTAGTGTGTCCTTTTCTTCCCCTTCCCCCACCACTTCTAATGTAAGACCATTGTTCAACGACCCTCGACAAACTCTATCCCCATATACTAAGTTGATTGAGGATACTAAGCGAAAATGGCAAAGGGCTAGTTCTAGTCGAATAATGAAATTAGGAAATTTTTTAGGAACTTTTGAACCTATTAGTATCTTAAAAAAGCCTGATGGTACTAACGATCTTGTGCAATTTTGGTCGAAAGTGGCCACTATTTTTCATACACTCTCTAAGATTGTCAAAGAGGTTCTCGTCGTTCCCGTTTCAACAGTTTCTGTTGAACGAGCCTTTAGCACGAGAGGCTTTGTGTTAGATGATATTACCCAAAATTTGAAAATCAAATGTTGATGAATGGTTGGGTCAAAACTGAAAAACGAGAACAAGAAATGCAATTGGATGAAGGTGAAGAGAGCGACTATTACGATACCACTTCGGGAAGCAACGACAATGTCGAATAGTTAAGTAGGTAAGTGAGGTAAGTATAAAAACTACGTGGACTATGATTCCTCTACGAGGATACGTAGGCAAGTTAATTCTAATATTAAAAGTTAAAATTTTATTTTAATGTTAGAATTGAAATCAAGTTCATTTTTTTTAACTTTTTTTTTTCAAAAATAAAAATAAAAATCGAACTACGAAAAATTTGAATCCTTTAAGAGTATACGTAGATAAGTTAATTCTAATATTAAAAGTTAAAATCGAACCACGAGCTTGTAGCTCAAGTGGTATCACTAACCCTGTACAAGGGTGTTGACAAGGGTTCGAACCCTAGACCTCTCAAGTTATTTGAGATTTATCTTCTACTTTCCAACCAATTGACCCAACTTATTAAAAAAAAAAAAGTTAAAATTTTTAATTTTTAATATTTGAATTAAAATCAAGTCTTTTAAAAAAAAAATATGTTTTTAAGATTTTTTATTTCAAAAATTCAATTATTCCAATTTTATTTAAATTCTTATCTATTTATCTCATTCTAATTCCATTTAAGTTTCTCATTCAACTCAATTATTCAAATTTTATTTAAGTTTTTAAAATTAATTTAAAAAAAACTGGCCGATTAACCGACCCTAACTCTAACCTTAAACGGTTCACAAGTTCGATTACGGTTAAGGTTCGACCGATTAATTTAACCGCTGATTAATTAACCGGCCGATTATAACTGAATTTACATCTCTAGTTAGTACACTAATTCTAGGTCAAACTCACCTATAATTGGGCCGACTGAATTCAAGAAGCTTGGCTCTATAACCGCACAAAACGTCACTTCTGTTTTAGTGTTTGTCGGCCCAAAAATTCACAAATTGCATTAGTCTCTTGGTCAATTCAGAAGGTTACCTCCCTCGAGATAGAAAGGCCAAAGCGAGACCCGCCCAAGTTAATTACTTAATTCCCCTGTACCTATAGTTATTAATTTACAGTTGTGATTGGTCCATTTGTACATAATAAAGACGGTTTCTAAAAATTGTAGATGCTTTAAAAAAAAAATTTGTGTGTTATCGTACAAAATGGATGCAATTTCCATGAATTAGAATGTCATTCTATGTTGCTTCCTGAATCTTTTGGTGCTCAGTGGTACTATTATTAGAGATATTTAGTAGCCAACAATCCACAAGAACATGGATAGTTTATACTTATGTATTCATCAATATTTTGTATATGATCAATTTTAATTGCATCCGAGTTTTTGTTAGTTCCAGATTTTCAGTTCACCCATATGTGTTATTTTATATTTTTGCTATATACATTAGGGTTATTTTACCAATCATACACTTTCCTCCAAATAAGTTATATTTTTTATATTATACTTTTTAATTATAGAGGTACTCTCCTATGTGACGATCACACGAATCTTCTACCATGTGGCCCCAAATTCGGACTCAACCCACTAAATAGGGCCCCATATATAAAAGAAGAAAAAAAATCTTCAGCAGTCATATTTCATAGCAGCATCGTGTCCAACTTGATATCTTCATCCTCAGCAACTGAATCTCTCTCCTGCTATTAACGTCTTCTTCAACCTACGTGGGGACCAAATCGACCGTCCGTCTCTTTCTCTACTGGCAATCGGGGGTCAACAAGCGAATCTCATCGACCACGAATAGTAATAGTAGTGCTCTGCCGTGAAAAATTGGGATAATACTGTCACTTCTTAAGATACTGTCACAAATTATAGTAGTTAAGTTATAATACTGTCACTTTATAAATAAAAAGTGTCACTTTTCTGTACAAAACTGTCACACTTGCATCAAAATATGTCACTTTTGTCCAAAAAAGTGTCACTTTTGATTTTCTTCTCTTTTCTGCCGGCAGGAAAGTGTGTAAATAGAGTTGTTAGGTTTAATTGTTGGGACTTGATCACTTTTGATTTTTATTTTTTGCAGAAAAACAATTGCTACACAAATTATAGTAGTCAAGTTGTAATACTGTCACTTTTTAAGATATTACTGTCACTTTATAAATAAAAAGTGTCACTTTCCTGTAGAAAACTGTCACACTTGCATCAAAATATGTCACTTTTGTCCAAAAAAGTGTCACTTTTGATTTTTTACTCTTTTCTGTCGGCAGGAAAGTGTGTAAATAGAGTTGTTAGGTTTAATTGCCAACTTGCTGCTCCTCTCATTGCAAGTTTTTAGTGCTCACGGCGGTGTGATGCGGCGGATCTACAGCAGAAACCGTTGCTTCTGAGCGCTGTTCACTCGGAATACTAATTTCCGCAGCTGCCGAAGACGATGGCAGCAAAGACAACTGACTGGACGATCCGGCGAGCCAGATGGCGGCTCGGCTGAGTTGAATGGGATGGGGAAGGTAGCCGTCGTGTCTAGCGGCTTGCTGTCCGAGGGTTTCGAGCCTCAAAGGTGGTGGTCGGTGAACCGAGGCGTGTGCCTTCCAGCTATTCCGCTGTCCACATTAGGGGTTACTCTTAAGAACATAATCTTGTGCTTGTAGGAAGTACAATTTACACAGAGATACATTGAGTTGGTATTAGATCATTGTACTATTCAAGAACTTTGAATATAAACATGATTAAATGGACATTCTGTAATGCATTGTCTCTGAAATTTGTTGTGTTGATTATATGTAACCTAACTGTAACCGCAGTACTCTGTGTGATGATTTTATTATTTCAAATGAATAGTAACACTTTTCCTATAAAAAACTGTCACATTTGCACCAAAATATGTCACTTTTGTCCAAAAAAGTGTCACTTTTGATTTTTTTTGCAGAAAAAGAGTTGCTACACAAATTATAGTAGTCAAGTTATAATAGTGTCACTTCTTAAAGATATTACTGTCATTTTATAAAAAAATTATCACTTTCTAATAATTGATAGTAATCGTTATTTTTTTTTCCCTGTAAGAAACTGTCGCATTTACACCAAAATATGTCACTTTTGATTTTTTGCACAAAAGAGTTGCTACACAAATTATAGTAGTCAAGTTATAATACCGTCACTTCTTAAGATATTACTGTCACTTTATAAATAAAAAGTGTCACTTTCTAATAGTTGATAGTAATCGTTATTTTTTGTTTTTTTTCCTTAAAAAATCTGTCACATTTGCATTAAAATATATCGCTTTTGTCCAAAAAAGTGTCACTTTTATTTTTTTGCAGAAAAAGAGTTGGTACATAAATTACAGTAGTCAAGTTATAATACTGTCACTTCTTAACATATAATAGTTGATAGTAATCGTTATTTTTTGTTTTATTTCCCTTAAAAAAACTGTCACATTTGCACTAAAATATGTCACTTTTGTCCAAACAAGTGTCACTTTTGATTTTTTGCAGAAAAAGAGTTGGTACATAAATTATAGTAGTCAAGTTATAATACTGTCACTTCTTAAGATATTACTATCACTTTATAAATAAAAAGTGTCACTTTCTAATAGTTGATAGTAATTGTTATTTTTTATTTATTTTTTCTTGTAAAAAACTGTCACATTTGCACCAAAATATGTCACTTTTGTCCAAAAAACTGTCTCATTTGCCGGTGAACAGCGCTTAGCAGCAGAGGCTTCTGTTGTAGACTCGCCGCATCACGCTGTCGTGAGCACCAGAAACTTGCAATGAGAGGAGCAGCAAGTCGGCCGTTCCAACTCTGATTCCGGCCATATCTGCTGCGAGTAGACCAGCCTTGTAAGGCTATCCTGTCAACATCGCAGCTACCTCTGCTTTAAACTGTGCTACCGGAATCGAGGCTCATCGAAGGAGAAATGACGACACTACACCGTCACCGGCGGGTAATCGCCTAATCCAGCCAGATCGACATCCCACCATCACGTGAACAGCAGCATCAACATCGATGGTTATTTATGAGTCGCACCCCATGCGCCGGCTCGTGACCAAAATTGGATCTCAGCGCGTAACAATGGCGACAGCCAAATCGACAGTCCACCACATTGGCCACCGCAGTCGTGCTCGATTTGCATGGAGGATTTCAAGATCAAATCTGATCCTCGGAAGGGGGCATTGAGACGGACACGAATCGGTGGGAGGTGAAGTACAACGCGGTTTTGGTGGTGATTTTATTTTTGATAAAAGAGTCGAGTGACCAGATCTAAAAGCAGTCGGGGAGAGAGGGGAGAAGAATAAAGGTCTGGTTGGGTTATTTTCTTTTATACGATATCCAACTTGATGGATCGGATCTGGGTCTGGGGCTTTGTCACACAATAAAAGCCCCGTGTGACGGTAGCAATGAACAGAAAGGTCCAAATCGACGGGAACACCGCGAAATTGAGGAAACCTCCCAAACACCGTTCACCGAAAGTCGTCGGCTTCCTCGACCACCTATCATCAACGCCATGTTTTTGTTTCTTCCATATTTGTGGTTTGGTTTTTTCTTTTTATTTTTTTTTTTTTTGGTTTTTTTTTTTGAAATCCTATTTTTTGAATTTAATTTGATATTTTATATGACGAACCTTGTATTATATTGTTTATAAATTGAGTTTATTTGTTATTAACATGAAGAATAAAGGTAGGTTGGGATGTCAATTTTTTATTCTTTTGAATTTGGGGTTCAGATAAATTGGTATTAGCTGAATTTGCTCAAGATTTTGGTCATGGTCTATTGAAAAAATGTCAATATTTCGGCTAGTATCCTCCGAATGTATTTTTTTATTTAGTATTTTTTTTATCAGTTTTTGACAAATCGATGTAGAAAATAGTTTTTACAAAGAATTATTCAGACATCGGTTCAAAAACCGATATAAAATTCAATGACCAAATGTTGAAGAAATTTCGGCCACTAGTAGCTGGAATTTGTTGATAATTTTGGATACATGTTGCCAAGATTTCTTTGAGATTTTGGTCGACTAGGGACAAACGGGTCGCAAACAGTCGTTTCCATAATTCGAATCAAATTTAACAATACGAATGAGAAAACAAAATATCGATCAGATAAAAAGAAGAAATAGTTGCATTGGTTGTTCCCATGTTTTTTTTATCATCAATTGCTAATTATTTGCTATGTTTCAAAATTAGGATTTGGTAAAGAGAAAGAAACACTACGAAAAAACAGGCGAATGCTGACGGGCAAGGGTCTTCAGCGATAGACCCGTCAATATTTTTTTGGGCGATGAGTTTGTTGACGGGTCGCTGTCGGGCTTGGTTGCTGACGATTCAGAACCCGTCAGCAATATCTAAAAAAAAAATACTGATGGGTCTATCGCCCGTCATCAACAACAACAACAACAACAACAACAACAACAACAACAATAATAATAACAATAATAATGTTGACGACCATTTAAGCCGTCAGCAAATACCATAAATTATAACCTCGCCCCCACCAGTTTGTTTTGCGTTTTTGGAAGAGGGAAAAAAATCAGTAGCAGCAATTGGCAGGGAGAGGAAGAAAAATACGGCGACCACCACCACCACCGAAGGAGAGAGGANGGAATGTGTATATAGGAAAATGAACCCTCGGATTCTGGTTCGTATGTCCTCTGAGGCTACACTATGGTAATAAGACATAACTATATATATATATATATATATATATATACTGTCTCTTATACACATCTCACCAACACCATCGTTGGCCAGCCGTCACCGCTTTACCACAGGTTCCACAAGGTATTTTTTTTTTGTTTAAATTTTTTTAATTAATTCATTATATATATAATTGTGAATTTATTTTAAAAAATATTGATTATTATTGGTATTAATTAGAAAATAATTCAAGAAATTGGGGTTGAATTGTAATTATATAGATATTTGAGTTTGATTTTGAAAATTATTTTAGGGTTTAATTTGAGATATTTTAAAAAATTAGGTTTGAATTGCAATTATTTAGATATTTGGGTTTGGTTTCAAAAGTTAGTATTACTTTGAATTTATTTATCAATTAATTCAAAACTTAGGGTTGATGTATAAATATTTAGATATTCAGGGTTGATTTTGAAAATATTGATTATTTTTTGGGTTTAAATAGAAATTAATTCAAGAATTAGGGTTGAATTATAATTATTTAGATATTTGAGTTTATTTTCAAAAATTAGGGTTAGTTTAGGGTTTAATTTTGAATATTTTGAGAAATTAGGGTTAAATTATAATTATTTAGAAATTTGGGTTTGATTTCGAAAATTATAATTAGTTTGAGATCTATTTATCAATTAATTCAAAATTTAGGTTTGAATTGTAAATATTTGAATATTTGGGGTTACTTTCAAAAATATTGATTATTGTTCGGTTTAATTAGCAATTAATTCAAGATATTGGGGTTGAATTATAATTATTTAGATATTTGAGTTTGTTTTCAAAAATTAGAGTTAATTTAGGGTTTAATTCTGAATATTTTGAGAAATTAGGGTTGAATTATAATTGTTTAAATATTTGGGTTTGATTTCAAAAATTAGAATTGTTTGGGATTTATTTATCAATTAATTCAAATCTTAGGGTTATATTGTAAACATTTCATATTTGAGAAGCGTTAGAATGTTTATGGTGGTGGTTTTGATATGCCGTAGTCAGCAAGTCAATTTTGTGTTTAATTAATATTTATGTTATGATCTGTGATTAATATATATACATGTTGTGATTGGTTGGTGTTGTGGTTTGTTGGGGTTGGCGTCGGTGATGACATGGTGTACGACGCCGACCGAGAGGTGCTCTGGTTTTACAAAATTTTAAAAGTGTGTGGTGGGAGTTTTCAAATGTCGTGGTGATCGACAAGTAAATATTTAATTTAATTTAATTTACATTTATGCTATATGACCTGTGATTAATATCTATATGTTGAATACATTAGTGATGAAGTGGTTTACGGTGTCGGTCGGTAGGTTTTGTCTCTCCAATAACAGATTTTAAATTTTATTTTAGGATTAATTATACTCTTTCTTTGTACACTCAAACACTTACCTCAGACCCTTTTGAGATTTAATATCAAATAGAGAGTTTGATACTAAATTTTGAATTTTCCACTTATTTAGACAGTTCGAGAATGTGATTGTAATGTGATTATCTTACTACGTATGTATTTTGTGGACTTTTGGATTCTAATTTCCATCTCTCCTTTGCTCTCGAGTGCATTACAATATATGTGTACTTAGAGAACTAAGGGAGGTGCCGCCAAAATTTTCAGGTTATCAAAATGCATAGTAAGATAATTTTATTACTGAACATCACATTTTTGAATGATATAAGGGCCTTACAAAAAATTCGATCATTTTCTATAGGCACCCTCATAGCGCTCGCTTATCTATAATTTGATCATCTGTAGTATTAATCATAATTAGGATATCATAGGATGAGTTATGATCGTAGTTGGATGTACAAATGGAGGGTGGACAATTATTTATCAAACGCGTTCGTGAAAGGGGTGGAGAGTTTTTGCACTCACCCATGGAGCAATGAAGGACGGAGAAAAAGTGAAGTATCCTTGTAGTTATACTAAATGTAGGAATTGCAGTTATCACGATGTAAACGATATCAAATTTCATCTCATTAAAAATGGATTCGTACCAGATTACTACATTTGGACATGCCATGGTGAAACAAATCTTGATTGCACGCATCGTGTCGAATCTGAGCTTCACGTTGGAGGATCATATTATGCCGCTCCTTAAGAATCCTCAAATGCTTACAACAATATGGTTCACGATGCAGCCGACCCGAACTTTGTATTGAGCCTTAATGTGATGGAGATCAACCTTTGTATCTCGGATGTGAGAAATAGTTTCAGTTGTCTCTAGTCGCCCGTCTCATGAACCTGAAGGCAGAAATCGTATGCCCCAAAAATTTTATGATCAATTACTAGATTTAATTAGAGAAGTTATATCAAAAGATAATCATATACCAGATGACTTCTACAAGAGCAAAAAGTTATTGAGGGGCATGGGCCTACTTATCGAGAAGATTGATTGTTCCTAACCAATTGTATGATCTATTGAAGACTGATTTGATCAGTTGCAAGTTTTACAACCACCCTCGGCTCAAACCTGCTAAGCAGGGAAAAGCAATACGATAGAAAATCAACATTGCGTATAAGAAGATATATTATTTTTCATTAAATCCTCGTGTGGTCATGAGGTGGCATGCAGAACGCGTTGTTGACGATGGTGTGATTTATCACCCGTCAGATTCAAAAGCCTGAAAACATTTCAATCAAACTCATTTGGAGTTCGCCGCCGAAAGTCGAAATGTAAGATTAGGCCTTTGCACATATGGTTTTCAACATATTGGTAGTTTTGGGGAGCAATATTCCTCGTGGTCAGTGAGAGTTGCACCATACAACTTGCCTCCATGGATGTGTATGAAAGAGCAATACATATTTCTTAGTGTTCTTGTTCCAGGCCCCAAAACCGAAAGGATAAGTTGGATGTGTTTCTACAACCTCTAATCATTGAGTTGAATTAGTTGTGGACAGTCGGTGCACCCTCGTATGACATCTCTAAAAAATAGAATTTTCAGTTGCGGGCAACCCTCATGTGGACAATTAGCGATTTTCCTGCGGAGCACGTTTAAGAGAATGACTTGTCCATATTGCATGGAATGTTTGCATGCATTTACTCTCAAGTGCACTGGGAACCAATCTTGATTTTGATAATCATCGGAAGTTTCTTAATTGTGGTCATCATTTTCGAAAATATAAAAGAAATTTTCAGAAAAACATAAAGGTGGACACTCCACTGCCGGGTGTACGATCAAGAACATAGATTTTAGCAAAGACAGAAAGTTTGAGACTTTTGAAAGTTACTGATGTAGATGTAGTGACTGTCAATGGGCGCATAGCAAAATCAAGTGGTTGGAGAAAAAGAAGCATATTTTGGGATTTATCATATTGGAGCACAAATTTGATTGGGCATAATCTAAACGTTATGCACATCGAGAGAAATGTGTTAGGAAATGTGTTCAACGCGGTTATGAATGTCAAGAGGAAGACAAAAGACACTCCTAAATCCAAGGATGAACTGAATGAATATTATTTTCGTCTCGGTCTAAAACAAGACGCGGTAGAAAAGTATTATAAAGCTTGTTACACATTGGATAAGACATCAAAAGTTACCTTGTGTGAGTGGATAAAAGTTCTTCAGTTTCCAGATGGATATACATCAAATATTGGTCATTGCGTTGATATGAAAGGATTGAGATTATTTGGAATAAAGAGTCACAGCTGTCATGTGTTCATGCAAATGTTGATTGCAATTGCCTTTCGAGAATTGCTTCCCCATCCCGTGGAAGTCCCTCACAAAGTTGAGTTTGTTTTTCAAAAACCTCAGTTACAGAGTAGTTGTGACTTATGATATGAGTCATTTGGAGCATAATGTTTCTCTAATTTTTTGTCAATTTGAAAATATCTTTCCGCCTAGTTTTTTGACTCCATGGAACATTTGCCAGTTCACTTAGCATACGAGGCGAGAACTGCAGATCCTATGTAATATAGGTGGATGTATCATTCGAGAGATTTTTTCACAAACTGAAGGACAACGTGAAGAACAAGGTGAACATTGAGGGCTCGATAGTAAATACATATCTTATCGAAGAGGCGTCAACTTTCACTTCGTACTATTTTGAAGATCATGTCTTAGCGAAAATGAAGATTTTACTTCGTAATGATGATGGACGAAATGGTGAAGCCAATGATGAAGACGTTCCTTCAGTGTTTAAATAATACGGTGAAATATTCATGGTATCGGGAAAAAGATTCTTGAGCAAAGAAGAATTCGATGTGGTGAGAAATTACGTTTTACTGAACTGTAAAAAAGTCCAAGATTTTATCAGGTTCGAAATGCCAATATTCATAAGTTTTTAACAAAATATTAATTATATAAAAAACTAAGATAATTTTTATTTTGATTCATATGCAGTGTCCTCATGAAGCCTGTAAAACAGTCCCAACTAACATTACAGATGGTGGACTGAACAAAAAATTAGAAAGTAAGTTTGTCGATTGATTTAAGAGATATGTGAGTTCTTCTAATATAATTATATACAGTTGTGACATATATATGCTATTTAAATCGACATCTTAAAAAATAATATGTTTATTACTTTTCGTCATTATAGGCACAAGATCCCTTGAACAATGTCACTTACAAGTACATTAAGAGTCCAGCACTAGGTCCATCACTATGCGTGACTACATATCAAACTTGCAAGATAAATGGATACTAGTTTCACATAGTTGCATACGGATCAATAGATCAACTTCGAGCACTGGTGTTTGTATAAAAGGAACAAACTATGGGGATGATGAGTGTGATTACTATGGCCGTCTCGTAGAAGTTGTTAGACTCGGCTATACATGGTTGCCTTACAAAAGCACACTCATGTTCAATTGTGAGTGATTTGATCCAACTCCCGCACGCACAAAAGTTCATCCTCAGTAAATCTTTGTCGATATCAATTGTAAGTGTAGACTCAATCGATATGAACCATTTATACTTACTACCCAAGCTGTTCAAGTTTACTACTGCCCGTGTTCGAGTTTGAAATGAGATAAGTTGGATTGGTTGGCAATGTGCAAAATTAAAGCGAGATCGACAACAAACTTTATCTAGCCTATGATGTCTAATCAATCGTTTCAAGAGGAGCAGATAGAAATGCACAATTCAATACAATTAGAGGATGGATATTTCCAATTATACGCCAACCTTATTATTAATGATTCAGGTGAACTTGATAAACTTGTTGATGAGGCAGAGGAGGGGACAGAAGATGAGTTTCTAACAAATGATGAAGATATGGACGAAGATGATGATAACCTGGATAGTGAAAGTGTCGGTTTAGGGTAATTATAAAACCGATACATACATATATAATTTAAAATTATATTAACTCATTTATCCCAGTTCAATTGTATTTAAATTTTAATATTTCTTAGATGAAAGGTACAGGTCGTGGACGTTCTTCTATAGGCCCATCTTCGGGCCATGCTTCTCTTGGTTCATCATCCTCGTCTCATCTTCACTTAGAGGATGAAGATGATGATATGATGAACTTATCAGCATGGACTCTGTGACCATTCCAGCCACCCTGTCCACTGCTAGTACATCGACATGCCTCATGCCACCATTTCCTGGTATGATCGAGGCCTATGTCGTCCCCATGAGATAAGTAAAATTAATTTTATTTTTGTTGCTAATAAATTCTTTATATTAGTATATTGCTCTAATAAACCCTATATTTTACTGGGCTACACAGTCAATCGGCGTAGTTATCGATAATTTTTCGGCTGATCCACGAGGCTCGTTTACATCCTGATGGGTGTAAGTACGAGAATATTCCCCAAATTCATTATCAGTTGTGATGGCTCGAATTTTTGACAATTAACTAATAATGATCTCAAAAGCTGTTATATATAATAATTTTTATTAATTAAATTATTTTGTTTTGCAGAAGCGTTATTGGGACCCGAATTTGTATTCTGAAGAGGTCGTACAGTTTAACTTTTACAGTTTTATGGCTCACTCGTGGCGCATCCATCTCCACGAGTGGAAGGCAAAGTGGAGAACGGAGGGGAGGGTGCCCGCGTGCATGCGTGAGGACATCTGGAGGAGATGGGTAGTGGAGTTTGAGAAGCTGGAGAATAAGAAGCAATACAAGCAGGTGAGCAGGAATAGGATGAGCGAGCCTGATGGACTTGGTACTCGGATAGCCAAGCACAGAGGAGGATCTCAAATTCAGATTGGTCATGCACGTTAGCTCGTAAGTAAATTAAATATGTTTGTGAATTTAGATCGTAAGTAATTAATTGGTTCATAGTTATTGATAAATTAAAATATAATTTAAATATTGTATATAGCATGAGAATATGGGTAGGGAACCCACTGCACTCGAGCTTTTCTTGACTATGCACCAGAAACCCGACGACACTTCTACTAATCTTGCATCGCAGTAGATGTATGTAAGTATTGTTATTAGATGTAATACATATACATACACACGCGCGCACACACACACACACACACACACACACACACACACACATATATATATATATATATATATATATTTTTAATCTTTGTAATGGTAAATTATACATCAATCAAAATATTACAGGAGGAGTATCAGAGACGACTAGAGGAGAGACGTGCTTCATCATAGGATCCTACCGATGTTGACGAGAACGAGGTCTATCTAGAGACCATCGAAGTGAAGTAGGGTCGCTGATTTGACACGGAATTCTAAGGAGGTCTTCTGACGTCGAAGACTCACAGAGGCGGTACCTACCCTACTCTAGATAGCCGTGTCATGGAACTCTAGACGCAGTTGCATACTTTTAAGAGTTAGGTCGAGACACAGCTAGAGGCGAACGAGCGGGCACATCAGAAGGAGCTCTAGTCGAACGAGCAAGCACATAAGGAGTAGCTCCAGGTGATGCGCGAGGAGCTTTCTCGTGAACGACATAAGATGCAGGTGACTCTCCATCAACGAGTGATGGAGGAAGTTGCCGCAGCGATGAGAGTGCAACGTCGGCGGCCTCCTTTCTAATCCTTTAGGTGGTTCTCCAGATTATTTTGCTTAGTAGTAGTGTTAGGAACAAAATACTTATGTTTGATATTTTATTTAAACTGTATATATTATAAGATATTTTAATTAATTATATTTTATATTTAATTATATATTTTTTGGGACATGCAAATTATGTTTCGTATTTGATTATTAATTTGTTGAACAGGTAGAGGCAAAAATAATAAATAAATTAAAATCAATGTATAATGCCGTCATGATAATGTGATATTGCTGATGGGTCTGACAATCCCGTCAGCATACCAATACTGACGCCAAAAATGCGATCGGGTACTGTCGTCAGCAAACTCCGATTTTTATATAGTGAAAGTTAGGTTGCACTTTTTTTTTCGAAGTGTGAGTAATTGTTGGGAAATATTGGAAATATTAAATTATATGTTTATTTTTAAGGTTGAAGATTTTTTCGTTAATTCTCTGATTTCAATTAGCATTATATATATATATATATCAATTTATGAAATAATTATTTTGAAATAATCACACTTTATTACAATTTTATAGAATAATAATATTATCAAATAATTATTTTTATATTTTTATATATTTATTTAACTTACTTTATAATTTTTTAACAACTTATATTATTATTACTATAATATATTTGATTTTTTTATTTTCAGAAATTGATTAAATAATTATATTAATTTAAATAAACTTAAATAAAAGTTATTTTATGATATTTGAAGGTTTCAAGTTTTGATATTTATATAGTATAATTTTATAATATTTTTATTTTGTATATAAAAGTTTTCAATTATTTTCGTGGTTCGACACCTCATTTTTTTATACTTTTGATTATTTGGTATTTTTTAAAAGTTTTATATTATTCTATAATATTTTTTCATTTTCAGATTTATGAAATCATTATATAAAGGTTAATCACATCTTTTTACATTTTTATAGAATAATAAATATAGAAGAATTATTAATTACTTTTGTGAGAGCTCTCCAGAATAGAGTGTTCTATTCGCCACAGCCCCCATCTACAAAAAAAAAAAAGAAAAATCGAAAAAACCAACGAATATTACCGACGGACAGCCACCCGTCGGTAAAAGGCCGGCAGCCCCTCAGGAAAGTGCCCTCAGTGTATGTATTATTATCATATTTACCGACGGACACGAAATCCGTCGGCAAAATTATTATTTTTAAAATATTTTTTTTCACATATACCTTTAGTTAATATTTTTTAAAATACCAATTCATCTCTTTGTAAATAGAATATTGATGCCAACAAATAAATACACTAATTTCAATACTAACTTTTTGTATTATTAACTGAAATTAATAAATTCAAAAAAAATATTAAAATTATATATAAATTAATATTTTAACTATATAAATTATTAATTTTTTTTTTATTTTAGTGAAGTTAACTATATGATTAATAATATATAATTTTTTTAATTTTTGTAAAATTAATTGTATGACTATTAATATATTAATATAAGTATTAATATAAGACGGAAGAGTATATAAAATAATCCAATTAAAAGTGAATAGAAAAGACATCACGTAGTGCTTATTAAACATTTTCCACAATGAATGATGGAAAAATGGAGATTTGATGTTAATAAATGAGATTCCTCCACTTTTGTTTGTCCATCTTCTTTGAGTTAAAATTGAGGGCTGTAGCTCTCCGATTCGCCTTCTTATGACATGCAACCACATCAATTTATTAGAATTTGTCTGCAATTTTTTAGCAGCAAATTCGACATAATCTCTACTGCTTAATCATGCGGTCTCCATCTGGTACCGTTAATTAGATCTTAAATTTCAATTAATAAAATATTATAAAAACAATATTTTGTTCAATTTTATTTGATACTTTAAATGAATATATTATTACGAATTTGAATCTTTTACAAGCCAAATTTAAGGCAATATCCCCGATAAAATGAAATGTGATTTTTTCTCTATGTTAAAATACGATGCAACTTCCTTATAATTTATTTATATTTTCACTTCTCTTCCATTAGTCAAAACATTTTGATAGCTTGAGTTACAAATTTGATACAAATATGTGAAGTACAATCACGTACCCATAGAAAACAAAGCAATTAACGTCATAATTTTTGTAATTATGTATAAATATATACAGAGCAAATAGCTACTAATTATGTTTGTAGCATGCTGCCCCAAATTTGTAAATTTAGTTATAAGTAGATTTTAACGGCAGAGTAATTCAAAATTTGCATGATCAGTTTTGATTTATGTTTTCAAAATCCTTTGAGGTGGATCCTACCTCAATTATAGTGTTCAACCTTTTGTTAAAGCCTTCGAGTATTTTCCTTTTCTTCAACCAAAAGTTTCAAAAGTACAATGTTTTTTAGGACCATACATAATAATTATACTAATGTCAAGAAATTACAGGGTAAAAAGGAGAATTATGACATTAATATTTAATTAAGAAATTTTGAGTGTTCATTATTCTTTTCTACAAGCACATTTTCGTAATTTTGCTACTTAGAAACCTCGCCAATTCATATATAGAATAGAACCCACACTTTCATTTTCTTCCTGAAAATAATATGCCACTAAAAGCAGAATACGACTTTCGGGATATTATATTTTGGGTCTATAATTTTACTAATTTTATTTTTTTAATTACTATTTATATTGTTCGTACAAAAATAGGGTGACCCCACCCCCTCATCTACGCCATTGAGTGTGGCCGAAATCAATTTAGCTATGTAACAAATTATATATATATATATATGAAAGAATAAGTTATTGACCCCAATTGCTCGATTTAATAAATTAAAACGAGTCGTGAGAATGGGAAGCGGTGATTAAGTTAGTTAGAGGGTCCTAATAACAACAGGGGTGGGAAAAAAAATACCGAAATACCGTATTTATCGTACCGAAAAAATAACAAAAAATACCATATTTTCGGTATACTGTGATATTCGGTACGGTACGGTATCAATACCGAAATATTACGGTACAGTATCGGTATGAGAATAAAAAAAATTCGGTAATTCGGTATATACCGAAATACCGAATAAATTATTAATATTTCGGTATATATACCAAAATACCGAAAAATATCGGTATTCGACGAAAGAAAATCGGTAATATATCGGTATTCGGTATAAAATTTTTGTAATGTTTGTTGTTGTTGCATTCGGTATGAACGGTATAATACCTATACCGTTGGCATATATATCGGTACGGTACGGTACGGTACAGTATGTGTTGTGTAATTTATCGAAAATTCGGTATACCGACATTCGGTATATTGACATATCCGATACGGTATCAGTATGAAACTTTAGGTATATGTTCGGTACGGTATCGATATCGGTATAACCAAAAATTCTCGGTATACCGTACCGACCCACCCCTACTAACAACCTCTCAAAAGCTTATCTCCATTACGTATACATACATTATATATATATATAGTTATGTCTTATTACCATAGTGTAGCCTCAGAGGACATACGAACCAGAATCCGAGGGTTCATTTTCCTATATACACATTCCTTACTTCATCTTATAGAAGAAAATGTTTGTTTCATGAGGGTTTTTCGAATTTTAGCATCTAATTAGACATGGCATGCGAAAATAAAGAATATGCTTTAATATCTAAAAAATTTCTTTAATTGAAAAAAATCTCGAAAGGGACCAGTATTTTTAGTGCATGAACAGCTAAAGTCTCTTGGAGTGAATGATTATATTATACTTTTTACTTTAGACAACTCCTCAAAAGTGGCTGGCTTTACTCAGCCCTACCTCACTTTACCTTATCTGCGAATATTAATTGTGAAAATGGTGAAATTAATTATAAAATCGAAATGTAAAAGGAATAACTCTTTTTATAAGCTGACTCCTAAGGATCTTAGTTCAGACCTGTCAGAGAGAATATATGAAAAACAGTTGAGAACAGAGTACAATATCCTTCTTTTACATATTGTTTTATAATGATCATTGACCACATATTATTTTCAATTATTACCATATATATATTATATTAATTTATTGAAAGTATTATTACCTCATATGATTTCTACTGAAATCACTTGTTCGAAATTATTAATTGTAGTAGCTTAGTTTTTAATTTTTATTAGTAGAGTGAAATTAAAGTAAGTATTCATGATTTTTGTAAAGAAATATTACTGTAACTTTGAGCATCGTTAATAAGCAATTTAAAGTATGTCTGATACTCGGACCATACAACTACAACTACAAGTTGTTGTGCAACTTTTAATATCCATTTACAAATATTGTTTGTTCAAACACTTCAGATAATTACATAATACTTACATTTATAAATTACACGAGATAAACAAAATGAAAAAACTAAAATCGGGGTTCTGAAGGCATGTTGAACCAGATTTGCTCAAAGGCTTTGATAATAAGGCCGTGATACTGATTAGAATTCAAGGAGAGATAACAAGCAAGAAGGTCCTCGAGATCCTTGGATACCCTGATATTATTCTCCACAATCATTTCCAACATCGAGTCCCTAAAATCCCTTTCAGGATCAATAGACGCTTTAACTATAGCCAAACTCTCTGAGTAAAACAATCCCGTTAACTTCTCAACGCTCTTCCGCTCACGGTTATTCTTTTCCGTTTTCCTACGTGCGGTTCTCGGGCCTTGATTTCCCCGGAGCTTCACTTTCACTCCCCCGGGCCGAGAAACGGACTTCCGGGCTCCAGGGCCCGTTTTAGTTACCCTCGGCCCGGAGGACGGGCAATTCTTGGCCGGCCTGGTTACGATCGGAGGCAGGTTTAGGTCTAGGTCGGGCTCTGATATCACGTTGAATTCTGTAAACCTGTCGATATTTATGGAGCCGTACGAAATCCGGTCGACGTCGATGATGATGTCAGCGGCGCATGAGCTCGAAAGCCCGTCGTCGAAAGAGTCGAACTCCGATTGGTCGGGGAAAAAACCGTCCTCGTGGAAATGGAGATTTTCAGTTTCGAGCGAGACAGGGGTATTTTCGTCATCCTGGAAAATGCTATCGCCAGAAAGAGATGGGGTTTTCTGTTTCGGGGATGGCATGTATATGGTCTTTCGTTTGGCGCGTTTTTTGGACGATTTTCTGGGGGGGTCACATGGGAAATGAGTGTCAAAGGGTTTAGGGTTGTTTGGCGAGATTGAATAGTTATTATGGATGATTAGCCTGGATTCAGAGGAGTGGTAATAGGATTTTCTTGGGGTTTTTTGGGTCTGGGGAGGTGCAGGTAATTTTCTATTTTTGGGGTTTTGGGTTTTGGGTTTGCTCATGTCTCTGAGCTTGTAAAACCAGGCATTTGGCATCATGTCTGATAATCTGAACCTGCGATTTCCCATTCTTGATTTATTTTGGGGAATTTGATGCCTAATAATGAAAATGAGGTTATTTATAGTGAGATGTTTGGGGCCCGGGACTGGCGGATATAACGGGTTATTGTCCCGTGAGGTTTCTGACAAATTAATCCAGCGTACTGAAATAGAAACCATGATAATTCTAATGCTACTGTAGTATTTAAAAAATGGTGGAAATTAAATGATGTCTTTAAAAATAATAAATAATAATTGGGGGGTAGTGTGGGGCCGTCACTGGCATGCATCAAAGCAAAGTGGAGGCAGCAAGGCCAGGTTTGCTGCTGGCTGCCTTTTTGTAACTAGCTAGCTGCATTTTATTTGACTTTTTAAACTAGAAAATGTGGGCTGTTTTTCTTTTCTTCTCTTTTCTTTTGGGTAGAGTAGAGGATTGTTTGGTATCTTTTAATGCTGAGATGAATGTTACCTATAAAAAGAGTTTTTTTTTTTGTTTTTTAAAAAAAATATAAATTTAACATTTTTGTTCTTTTAAATGCACACAAATTTTAATCTTTTTGTAGTACAAGAATCAGAAAACAACATAATATCAATAATGACCACGGAATGTAAATCAAATCACATTAATCAATACATATCAATTATAAATGAAAGATATCCTTTTATATGTATGGCATGGATAGATAAAATGCAATATGAGATGCATTATTTTGGATTGAAACCCAAGTCTAGAATTTCTAGCTTGGGTCAAATTCAAAATGT
>BMAC01000020.1:742467-757330 GCA_014905375.1 Phtheirospermum japonicum
ATCTTGACTTTTCATTGTGCTTGTTTATTTAAAATTTATTGGGTTGGGCGTGGGGCAATTTGACATGCTTGATCTATCTGGCCAATAATTGAGCTCCATGTTTTGAAAATATTTTCAAGTTGTTTCGCAGGATCTCTCGGATTTAGTTTCTAAAAGCATCCTTAATAAGTGTTATGATTGAGAAGCAATAATGGACCAAGTATTTAATCACTAGAAAAATAAAGTCCCTTGTGTACAGGAATAGCTGTTTTCCCTAACTTTCATGCTCGGGAAATGATGGGTTGCTTCACGTTTTGACCTGTACAACGTTGATTAATCAGTAGCGTGCAAACGTGATATGTGTGTAATCACTTGCAATTAAAATCACTAATAACGTTTTAAACTAATCGATGTTAGTTTTATTTCACAAAGCGTAAATTTAAATCTCAATCTAATACTGCCATGGCACAATTACTATATATATATGACCTGACACAATCAGTGAAGTGCATACGTTAAATAAAAAATACATCCCCAACGTGTCATTCTTGTTTAATGTAATTATATAATCCCCAGAAAATTGCATATTTTGTCTTACAGGGTTGATGCCTCTAGAGACACCGTCTCATGAGTTGCTTAGTATCACTGGAATTGTTTTTATGGTACTTTGGGTTCTAGTCTCCTAGTAAGTTTTTTCTTTTTTCTTTTTTTCTGTACTTTTGGTCAATTAACTAAATTTTATGAGTAATTAATTTTTATAATTTAACCTTTAATGGATTTTGAGGATGCGAGTCCATAGGAACAGTTACTGATCAGAAGACCTCATGTTCGTGCCAAACACTTCTGTACAGCAAACTGTCTCTACCCAAGCAAAATAAATTTAAATTGATGGAACATACAAATCATTTTAAAAATTGTATTTGGTTTTATGCATTAGTGTCTGTAACACTATACAAACATGTCAAATCATATGAAAAATATTTTTAAGTTTTCAATTCGATAACCTTATTTTGTACTTCCGTAAGATTCTACGATTTGCTTTTTATGCGATTCAAACGATTCTATTTGATTCTATTTTTTTGCTTACGATTTTGTATATTTAGATCGTAAAAAGAAAATTGAACATTTTGTAAAATGAGATAGTTATTTAAATATTAAAAAAACTATATGTCAAGTAAAAAATAAACACATGGAAAATATTTATAAACTTAAAATCTTCTCTAAATGGAATTTAGGTCCTGTTTGATTGAACTTATTAAAGTGATTATAACTTATTCCATCACAATAAGCTCTTTTAGGCTGTTTGGTAAAAACAAAGAATAAGTTCTTGATAGCTTATTCTACCTAATAAGCTCCTGTTCAGAAAAAATTACAAATCGTAACTTTTTCTAATAAGCCCCTACATTATTTGATAAAATCATTTTTTATCCTTTTATATTGTAAAAAGTATATTATTTATAAACTAATATATTACTTTATATTTTACGAAAATATTTTTATTAGTCATAATTAAAGTTTTATTTATTATTATAATTATTTTAAAATTATTTTTCAAGTATTTGTCTTTTTTTTTAAATAATCTTTTGGGAAGTTTTCATTAATTATTATAATTTTATTTCTTTTATTCTTTATATTTTTCATTTTTTAATGTATAATATTTTATATCTTTTAATCATGTCTATATTGGTAAATTAACCTTCAATCAACTATTTTAATCAACTAATTTACCAAGCACTAATTGAAAATCAGCTACCAGCTATCAGTTATCAGTTATCAGCTACCAGCTATCAGTTATCAGCTGTTTGAATCAGCAACCAAGTAGGGCCTTAGTTTCAAAACTCGATGTATGTAATGTGATTGGAACTAAGTGGATTTTAAAAAAATAAAACTGACAGAATGGGTTAATAATTCGAAATAAATTGCAAAATTTAAATAAGTTACATGTTTCTTAAACCACCATATAAACATTAAATTAAATTGCAAAAAAATAAAATATGGGGCAGAGACGAAATGCGTTGATGTGCGGTCGATTTCCATTGATACGCATTGATATCCGATAACACTACAAATAAATAGGAAAATGTTAACGGGCAGAACCCGTCAGCAAATGGATGCTAACGAGTTTGCTGACGGGTTCCGCCCGTCAGTATTTTTGACGTCAGTAAATCACTTGCTGACGGCATTAATCAGCCCATCAACATTTGTTGGCGGCTTGTTGACGGGTATAACCCGTCAGCGAATCCCACCCGCCATAACCTGAAACCCGTTAGCATTTGCTGACGGGTAAGAAATGCCGTCAGTAATAATACTGACGGGTTTCTACTGTCAGCATATAAAGACGGGGTTCGCCCGTTGGCATTTTAAATGATGCTGATGGGTGCCTCCCGTCAGCATTTTATATTTTAAGATTTTTTTTTTTATTTCATTTGAGATCTTTACATGTATTTATTTCACATATTAATAATTCAATACGAAAACTAATTTGAAATATAAAATTAAACATAAAATATAATTAATTAACAAACTTATCGTATATAATGTATAAACATCAACAAAGATAACACTAGTACAAAAATAGGATTTAAAAACATACATTTAAGAACGCCTCAGGAGGCGGCGTTTTTGACTGTCAGGCGGTGGAATTTTTGTAATAAAAGTTTCACATACGAGAACGTATTTTTTAATGACGTTCTGGTATACTGGATATCCAGAACGTCGTTAAAAAGACGTTCTTGTATGTTAGATATCGAGAACGTCGTTAAAAAGGACGTTCTGGTATTTTAAATATCAAGAACGTCTTTAAAAACGACGTTCACGTATTTTAAATATTGAGAACGTCTTTAAAAATGTCGTTCTTGTATGTTCGATATTGAGAACGTCTTAAAAAAGACGTTTTGGTAGCATATTATTTTTTGAATTAAAAAATATGTTAATAAGATCTTAATTTTACCCTACTTTATCTCCTCTATCCATATCTCGTCTCCAGATCCCCAATCCCCATCACCACGAAATTTGCTCTGGCTTTTCCTCTATTCAGAGCCCCTCTTCGCCGTCGCAATTCTCATCATAATCATCACATCGACACCGTCATTCTGCACCATGGAATCGAAATTTCTAACACCGTCGGTGGCCAACGAGTTCGTCTATCRATTTCTGGACTTCAAGCCGGACATCGACTCGTAAATCGGAATCTCGTTGTACTCCATCATCGATTGCTTGCTGGAGGTGGTTAGGTTTTTCAATTTGGGCATGAAACCCTTCATCGCGTCGTCGCTAGGGCTGGAAATCGTCAGCCCGCTCTCCATGTTGCTCTCGAACATCTCCGCCGTGTCCGGATTCGCCAACAATGTCTCGACGAACACCTTGCAGCCGTGAGCCGACATGAGCGCCGAGATGTTCCTCTGGTCCGGCGTCGGCGCCTCCGCCTCGGAGGAAGGAAGGATGACGGAGATGTTGTTAGGTCCTAATGATGGAGAATCTGGAAATGAACACAGCTCAAGGTATGTATCTGTGTTAGAAAAAAAAAACAAAAAAAAATAACTTTACTAATATTTTGTGAGCTTTCTAAGTTGGTTGCGCAATTGTTTTTAGTTTTCATTCCATTTGTTTATTTAGGAATTGTTGATGTTGTTATTAGCTGAGTGAGAATCCATGCTCTAGGCCAATTAGTTGCCACTTATCAATTTTCAAAGCTGAAACAGTTTTGTTAAATAAACACTGTCCTGCATCCATAATTCAGTTTTTGTGAAGAACTATATGTAAAGATTCAGATCTTTATAACTATTTTTCGATTTCAGCTTTATTTCCTTGCTAAAATGTCTGCTTTTCTTGGTTTGGTGATCTGTATTTATTATGGGTACTTAAATTAAAAGTTGGTATGAAATAGTTATGTCAAGCTATTGACAATGTACTGCAATATAATTTTTAGTCATCTCTGCCTACAAACAATAATTTAGGTCCTGCCATTGCTTCATGTATAGTACTATATATGGGTGACCATTATGCAATGATCAAAAATCCAATTTATAGATATGGGATAATACATGAAAATGTTTTCATTATGAAGAAGTTAAACGGACATATTTTGGAAATCTATTGTGCAACGCCTGATCTTGTATATGTTAAGTCTAATTTCCTTTATATTTACTTATTCTTTATTTTGAGTTATTTCTTATGAACTTTAAGGCTTTATCAGGTGTAATGCTGCTGTGTAATGAACCACTCGATGCTCGAAAACAAGAAATAAGGTGGCAATTGTACGTTTTCAAGGGTGGTGAAGAACAAGAAAAATGGTCCGAGCTTCTTGGTCTTCCTCCTCAGGGTTCGAAAATTTTCATTGGTGGGCTTACTCAAGATATTTCAAAGGACGACTTGAGGGAGCTTTGCGAACCCTTTGGTGAAATTTTCGAGGTTTGTGTTAAATTAGGAGGGAAAAAACTTTATTACTTGCTTGTACTATAAATCCATGTTAGTGAGTTTCAGATTAATTGTGGTAATTGATTTGTGATATTGATGGAACTATGTGTTGGAATTCTTATTTTATTGGATTTCCTGTGAATTAGTAGCGCGTCAAGTGGCTGCAACTATATGAATTATGTGTCCATTTTTACATTGACTAGAATTTCTAGTTGACTTGTTTGTATTTTGTTGGATTAGGTTAGTCAATGCATCTATCTCACAATATACGATGAAGAAACTTTAACTATGCTTCATGTACAACATCCTGGTGATTAACGTAGACTTGTCCTTATTTTTATTAGCTTTTTAGTTCTTTTTCTGTTTGTTTTTGGGTATAAGTTGGATGATTTAAGCTTAATTCCATATTTTTATATTTCTAGCTTATTTTACCGTGTTTCGATCATGATTGATGAGAATAGGTGATTATTCGTTATTTCTCACTTTACAGCTAAGTAACCAGAAGAGTTCAGCACGTAAATAGATGAAGTTCGATGTTCAAGAGTGGAGAACGAGCTTTCCGGTGAACGAGTAGCAGAAAGATCGAAAAAATGAGACAAACTCTCAGTAGCGTCGACGTGGATCCCTGCACGCGACGATCGACGCTCAGTCGACCCAAGGCCGACGCAACTCTCTGAAGCGTCGATCCAAGGGTGTGTCTGTAGACGCAAAGTCGACGCAACTCTCTGAAGCATCGATCCATGACCGCGTCAGTCGACGCCCCTGCCAAGTCGACGCAAGCACCCAGGCAGCATTGACGCAGAGAGCCAGCACGCGTCGATCGACGCTGCGTTGACATGATGGCCAGAAATGCGTTTGTAGGGTTTCTTGTGCGCCAAGACTTGTAATATCTATAAAATGTCCTACATATTTCGGTTTTTAAGATGACACACGACTACCTAGGGTATTTGAGGCTTAGAAAAAAATATATTTCCACATCTTATAACGAGATTTGAAGTCCGAGAACAAGGATTGAAGAACAACGAGTGCGAAACTTCAATTTCACGTTCGGGATTCAATCTTCGCCCAAGATAGACGTTCTATTCCGGAATAGCTGGAGATTTTCATCTCTTTAATTAGTTACAATAAGTATTCTAAACTCTTAGTTAATTTCGTAGTTAATTGCTTAGTTAAATTTTTAGTTAATTCTAGAATTAGTTTAATTAGTTAATTTGTTTCATGCTTGGATATTGGATTTATCTAGTTTATTTATGCGATTGATTTATGCTTAATTCTCCGTTATTGGATTCGTATGACACAATTGTTTCATGGTAGACTCTTATATTCATGCTTTTAGATTCGTTGCTATTATTTCTTAGTTCTTAAGGTTCGAATAGTTTAATTATTGCTCGTAGATGATAATCTAGTTTAATATAATTAATTTAATTAGTTTTAAATTCAATATTGCTTTAGTTTTAATGATCAATTCAATTCTTCAAAAAACCCCAATGTACATGTGTTTTATATTATTCATTTATTTATGATTGGGAAAACAACCAAAAGACCGAACAGTTGTCCTCGAGAGAATCGACTTGAGTCAAACTCACCACCCTACAAGTTCCTCATACTCTTGCGAGCAAACTTACGTGTTTTTAAATTAAATATCTTAAAAAGGGGTGCACAAAAGTTTGGATCACGTGGGTACACATTTCGTGTAGTGTAAACGGGCATTTATTAATTCCTAGGCTTATGTTCTAATCATTGCAATTAAAACCCTTATTTATGTTAAGAATTTAATATAATTAATGAGTATTGTACAATGGGAAAGATCTTTTTATGATTATTCATTTTAAAGCATATTGGTCTCTAATTGTGTACTTTTGATTGAACTCTGGCTTTCAAGGTTATATTTCTTGAACCCGCTGAAGCTCGTGCAGCTTTCAATGGTTTAGCATACAAGCAGTACAAGTAAGTTGATTTAGTAGTTAAGTAGCATTTTGTTTAAGAATGTGATATTTTCTTTTGACTGATATCTTAAAGGAACTTCAGTCGCCTGAAACTTATATTGTGGAGGAAGCTAGGCAGTTTAGTGTGACTGGTGGAACTGAAGCAGGTGCCCAACCTTCGACCATAGTAGTAGTGCATGACTCTGCAAAAGATGTTACTGGTAAGGTTGCTGATTCTTCAACTCCTATGCCAGCTCAGCATCCTGAACTAAGTACAAAAGGGAATGAGCAGAAAGAAAAGAGTGGTCAGGGATCAGGCACAACTTCTCCATCTCGTACTGCTTTCAGTTCACTTGATTCTTCTGTCAAACCCGGCATTAGCTCTATTACTACTCCAGTAGAAACTGCAGCATCACAAATCCTTCCCATGCAAGAGATGTTGAATCAGGTGATTTTACATTTCTTTATAGTTATATCCGAACAATCGTCATATTTGGCTTTACATTTCCCTGGTGATTATGTAGATTTGTGATTCTTCATGTGTGCACTTTTGCCTTAATCTAAGATTGTGTTTTGTTTCAACACCATAGACTTTTTTCTGATATCTCTTGGTATGCTCTTGAACATTAAGAGTTCTGTGGTTTTCTCGTGACCTGTAGTAAGAGTAAGAGGCATCAAGTATTATAGTTTTGTTATTAATATTTTGGTAAACGGAGTTAATCTCATTTCAAGCTAATCATTTCATTTGTGGTTTGAAAATGAAAAATAAATGGTTTTGTTACTCACATCAAAATTTTAGTAAATATTGTAAAATTCACATCAATATGTTTTTGTTTCTTTTAGTTTACCGTGATTTACATTCAAAATCTTGCTACTCCGTTGTGTTTTTTCTTTCTAACTCTTATAATAATAATAATAATAATAATAATAATAATAATAATAATAATAACAACAACAACAACAACAACAACAACAATAATTCTACTATTTGTAACTTTTTTCTCTCTTAGGCAGCTTATGGTATGCAAAAAGAAATGCAGAAGTAGAAGGCAGTGATGGTTGCTGCTCCAATTACCAAAGAAGGCAAAAGACTTGAGACGGCCTTGGGGCGGAGCACGGAGAAAGTTGTCAAAGTCAATTCTGATGCGTTGTGGGCTCGATTACAAGACTAGAACGCAAGGCAGGAAAAGGCAGCACGGGACCGTATGCAACAACTATCAAATATGATCAGCAATTGCTTAAACAAAGACTTGCTTAAGGTAATTTCTGAAGTGCTTCTTCTTCTTCTGCTACTAAATTATTGGAAAAAATTGTGCTGAAACTCTTTTTTTTTCTCGTTTACTGATGCAATTTTTCGTTTGTTCCTGAAACGATCACAGCAAGGACAAACATGAGTCCCGAACAGAAACTGTGACGCGGGGCTGCATTGCAAGACTTGCGTCGCGGATGGCAATGTCAGGCCACAGTGTACTCGGACTCAGCCTATTTGTCCTCTTTCTAAGGTTCGAATTGTTACATTTAGTTTTTTTTATCTGATAAAACTTATCTCTAGTTGAATCATACTTTGATCTCGTGACGTTAATTTTCTAGATTGTCATGTATGATATCATACTTTCTAGATATCATATTTTAAACCCAATCATTTGTGTCGTCTTAAGGCTCTCCCTCCCTCTAAACAACTAGCGCATGAGATGGCTTTTACACTAATGAAGTTTAAATAATGTTTGTGATGTTCTGCCTGAATAGACAAGAATTTTATTTTTCAAAGATGGCAGTAGTCTTAAAAAGGAAAACCATAGTGTGTGAGTAAAAAACGGGCCAGGTGTGCTGGTGGGAACAAATTGGTAAATGTGGAAGCCAAATGCTGATTGGCTAATTATTAATTGCCATAATAATTTTAATGAACTGTTTATAAACTTCATTATTTTGCTTCAGACTGATGTTGCTTTAGTGTGAATTGTACTATAGGATGGTATTCTTTTTTTTTCTTCCCTAATTTAAATTCTTAATCACTGTCTTTAGCAAGCTGCCCTTGTACTGAATGCCTCTCGGCGATTTCGGTATACTTTGGACTTGAAGAAAGAAGAGGAGATTAAAGAACTGATTGCGAAGATTAGAATGCATGCTCAAGTCATTCGGTTACTTATGTTTATCTTTCTTAGTCTTCATTGGACTGGCTCTCAATCAATTGGCTTCTGATCAATAATACTTAAACAGGCTGCTGTTCTTTTCGAAGCGGCTGGTTTCTTTTATAGCGTTATTAACAGTTAAGTGAGGGTTTGAGTAAGGTTCTGAGGAAACTATACCAATTGATTATTAATCTAATTATGAATCTAATTTCTGAACATTGGCCCTGCATGTATTTTAACTTCATAAAGTTTTATAAGTCTATTTTCCAGTTTTTTGTTCATGAAACCTGTATAGTTAGTTTCGTCTATTGCATTTTATCGAAATGTGTACATTTATTTGTTTACTCTTGTTCCATTTATATTTATTTATTTTAGTTCCAGGATCTGCAAAGTCACCTTCAACCCCAGCTCCAACTCGAATCGGTGATTTCGGTATTAGTGCTGAGGAACTGATATCAATTTCCAGGGAGCATGATCTCTCTCTTCTCTGGAAAACTGGGCTGCACTTCTCACCTAACATGAGAAGCATAACAATTTCATCATCAAGCGGTTCCTTCGGAAATGGCAATGGAGGGGGCGGAGATTTGATGAAGATCAAGGTCGCACCTTGCCACATTTCGTATCGCACGCTCTTCCACACCATCCTGATACTCGCATTCTTATTGTCATTTGTGTTCATACTATATGCGCTTGTTACACTCGAAGGTGTGCTCCTCGTTTGGTAATTCCCCATCCTCTCGTCTCTAGTTGATAATTGTCATGATTGGGTTTGTGGTTATCTTACTTTGATCTCGTGATGTTAATTTATAATATTAGGGTTGTTATAGGTGATTGGGTTTAAAATCTTAATTTGGTTCTGAAATTGGAAGTTGTATGGACTTGTATAAGATCTTAATTTTGATTTGTGTTGTTAATGATGGGGGTGCTTAATCCCTTGTTGGTGATATTGGTTGACTGGCTTTAAGCGGTATACTTTTGTGGCTATGTACTATACATGTATGATATGGTTGATTGCAATGAGCTGATCTTTTGCACACTTCCATATTCTATCTGAGCACGTCTCTGTTTGAATCCATTCTTACCAAGTTGTTACCATGAACAAGCTATTTGCTTGTTACAAACTTTACAGTTTGCATTTCAACTAAAGCGGAAAAAGGAAATAGTGAAAAATCATGAGTTTTTTTTTACTGACTCGGTGTATAAACATGCTAGTGAGTAGTGAGTGACATTTTATTACCTGCCTGTATTCTTATCTCTTGATTTTTTATGTGCGTTTTGTATCAGCTGCTCCTTTTTTAAATGTAATTTTTTCGAATTTCAATTTCTTTTATCGACTTCGGATTGTTTGGGACGACGACTAGGGCCAAAGCTTCTTGGCAGAACTGATGATTCTGGGGTAACTTATATTATCTTAACTCTTGTATCAGTTGATTACCTCTGATGCAGCGTCGACACTTTTTTTATTTTTATTTATTTATTTTCATTTATTTTGAGAGGAAAATACTGACACAATTACTTATACTGATAATCCATTTTTTTTATATCATTGCTTGAAAACTTATTGTTGTTGTTACTATGACCGAAGCTGGTAACTTATATTATCTTGACCTATGTTTTTTTTAACTTAATTTATTTAATTCAATAATTATAATGTCAGCAATTTTGTGTGGCAAGAGATCATTTTTCGAGGATATAGGCGTGGCGGCGACATCGTCGGAGTCATCGTCGCCGCCATCTTACAAGAAGTTCTGGTGCTCGTTGCTAACTCGATTTACTTATTCACCATCGGTTCGATAGGTTTTAGTTGATCAGCTCAGTAGCTATTTTGATAACATATATTTCAATTGAAACCTTTTTGTTTGAAATATAGATGCGTAAGTTCAGCTTAAGAATTTATCGTGTCATTATTCCGTCTTTTTTCTGGATATCTTAGTTCTGACTCACTTGTTTAAATGACGAATGGCCATTTTTCATTTTACAAACATTTTCAGCTTTTAGAGAAAGCTTTAGAAGAGTCTGGCAACGATTTGAACTCGGCTATTAACTACCTCTACCAACATTGTCATGAATATTTCAAAGGCAACTCATGCTCTACTGTTGACGAAAATGCAATTATGGATAATCGTATGTCTTTACATTGCATTTACATTTATAATTGGGTTTCTACCTATTTTCTTGGCATTTACTATAAGGTGCCATGTGATTTTATGTTTTGAGTTAATTGTTAGTTATGAAAGTGAACAAGTAAATTATTGCCTTTTTCAATATATATATATATATATTCCAGTGTCTTAGTGACGCTCAATTTGGAGATATTATTTGTTAACCCACATTAAGGGACTGTTATATTGTTTCATATTACTGCTTGGAGCTTACAATTGCCTACAGTCTTTGTTATATCAACCAGACATCTCTTTGTTCAGCTGGGGATAGTGCAGCATACCATAGGTCCTCTATCTTTGGTGATGATTCGCCTTCTCCTGTAAAGTATGTTGTAAAGACCTAGTTGGCTTCAGCCAATTGAATTTCTGAGCCTCTTTCAATTGCCTTTTCATTTTTTTATAGCTATTGAACTAAAACTTGGTATACTCATCGTCTTTTGGTGATTTCTATTTTAAGATTTGGTGATCGTGTATTAGGATACTTGTTTTATTTGTATTGACATATTATGGTGATTGTGTATTATTGTGATTAATGACACGTGTTGTTTGATCTTTGGGTTATATAAATGAAATGTGTTTTTTGATTTAAATAGGTAATAAAATTATAATATGAGCAGGCCCGGAATAAGGATTAATAAAATTCCAAAAATGTAAAAATCTAGAACGGATATCAAAAAGCCGTTCTAGAAAACAAACTTTCTAGAACGTCTTTTTTAAGACGTTCTGAAAAGTATACTTTCCAGAACGTCTGTTTTTTAAAAAGTTATGGAAAGTATACTTTCCAGAACGTCTTTTTTACGAGACGTTCTTGAAAGTATACTTTCCAGAGTGCCTTTTTTAGAGACGTTCTGGAAAGTATACTTTCAAGAACGCCTGTTTTTTGAGACGTTCTGGAAAGTTTGTTTTCTAGAACGGATTTTTTAGAGACGTTCTGGAAAGTATACTTTCCAGAACGCCTGTTTTTTGAGACGTTCTCGAAAGTATACTTTCGAGAACGCCTGAAAAAGGGACGTTCTGGAAAGTATACTTTCCAAAACGGTTGAAAAAGGGACGTTCTGGAAAGTTATTTTCCAGAATGGGCGAAACCTGTAAAACCAACTTTCTAGAACGACTGAAATTCTTTTAAGAACGTCTCTAAAAACTGTTCTTGGAAGTCTGACAATCAAGAATGCCTCGGCAGGGCGTTCTTGATTGTCAGACTTTCAAGAACAGCTCCATATAGAACGCCTCAGCAGGGTGTTCTGGATTTGCAGAAATATGCGTTCTTAAAAGCTATTTCTGCACTAGTGTAAGTCCATCATATGATGAGGATGATGAACCAAGAGAAGCATGACCCAAAGATGGGCCTAGAGAAGAACGTCCACGACCTCTACCTCTCATCTAATAAAACATTAAAACTTAAGCACAATTGTATCGGAAAAACTTAACCAATTCTATCAATCTAATCAAATCTTAACTATATACATATTAGTTTTATAATTAACCTGAACCGACACTTTCACTGTCTACATTATCGTCAAACTCATCTTCGTCCATATTTTCATCATCGGTTAGAAACTCATCTTCTGTCCCCTCCTCTGCCTCATCGACAAGTTCATCCGACTCACTTATAATAAAGTCGACGTGTCCATCCTCCAATTGTGTTGAATTGTGAGTTTCTATCTGCTCCTCTTGAAAGGATTGATTAGGCATCGTAGGCTTGATAAAATCTATTGTCGATCTTGCTTTAAATTTGCACGTTCTCAACCAATTCAGCTTATCTCGTTTCAAACTTGGATACGGGCAGTAGTAAACTTGAGCAGTTTGGGCAGCAAGTATAAATGACTCATGGCGATTGAATATACGCCTATAATTGACATCGACGAGATTAAACTAAGGATGAACATCTGTAACTGCGGGTGTTGGATCAAACCACTCACAATTGAACATGAGTGTGCTCTTGTAAGGCAAGCTAGTATAATCGAGTCTAACAACTTCTACGAGATGACCATAGTAATCATACTCATCATCCTCGTAGTTTGTTCCTTTTATACAGACATCAGTACTCGAAATTGATCTATTTGATTCATATGCAACTTTGCGAAATTTGTATACATTAATCTTGCAACCATGATATGTAGTCACACATCGTAAAGGACCTATTGCTAGACTCTTAATGTACTTGTCGGTGACATTGTTCAAGGGATCTTGTGCCTATGACGATGGAAGTAATAAACATATTGATTTACTAAGATATTGATTAAATGACATATATATGTCACAATTGTATATAATTATTTTAGAGCAACTGTTTTGCATGTAATTGTTGTGTTTTTCTTCGTGTTTTTAGATATATTTTTATATTGATTTTAGTAGTTTTGAATCGTTTTTCGTTAGGTTTTTAGGTCGTTTTTCGTTAGGTTTTTAGGTCGTGGACACCAAGCGGGACTCGCTTGTACTACACCTTCTTTTACTCCACCGCCGACTCCCGACCCTTATGAGTTATTTAGAGGTGGGAGCTACATTGTCCCAAGTGGCCCTCCCGAGCGAAAAACTCCTCCTCCGACGTATTCTCATGATTATGACGTGAACATGGCTTTATCCTCGAGGGAGCTTGAGTTGAAGATGAAAATAGCAACATTAAAGGCTCAAATCGCTCAAATGTCTAGCCCAAGCCCAATTCCTCCTTGTGTGGGACCCGATTGTACTACTCTATCTTTTGCTCCACCGCCGACTCATGACGAGGATCCGTTTCTTCCGGCTACCCCGATGATTGCTCCTAATCCACGACAATTCTCAAGTCTACCTTCGCCTACTCTTCCGGTCCCGTTCCTTGAAAAGTGTGGGGTGGTTGATTCGGTTATCTCACCGACGGAGGGGGCCGTGGTTTCGGTTCTGAGTGTTTTTACCCCTCTTGACCCCTTACCTTTCTCTTCGACACAATCTTGCGAAGAGTGGGTGTATATGGACTTCATCAAGGCCACGGTCGAACGAGTATGTTTGGAAGAGAGGAGCACTGAGGAGGAGGTTGGCCCGATTGTCGATATAGAGGGATGTTGTGAGGATGAGCCCCTTGTTCTTCTTGATGAGCCCGTTGTGCCTCTATTTGACCCCGTTTTGTGTGACGATGATTCTCTATGTGTCGTTGAGGGCAACGACGACTTTTTAGAGGGGGAGGTGGGGGTTATTAATGATGATCTTGGAAAAATTGACGATTATCTTGAGGAGGATGAGGAGAGCAAGTCGATTATTATCCTTGCAAACTCGCACCGGGAAGAAGGGGAGAAGAGGATGGTTGGAGGGTTTAAAATTCTTAAGAGTGCTATTGATTGGAGACCGGGAGTGGTTGAGAGAGTGAGCCCGTTGAATTTGATTCTTGATGAAATGATGAGAGCCGGGATTTGGAGATTGTTATTGGAGGGCTTGATGTTCGTACTCGCCGGGAGTGAGTGGGTGAATCCCATTCACATGGTGCCCAAGATGAGCGGCTCGTTAGTTCTCGGGGATGGAGACGGAGACGGAGAATTATTGTCCATGAGGGAAACGACGAGATGGAGGATGTTGATCGATTCTAAGAAGTTTAATCCGGCTACCAAGAGAGATCATTTCCCTCCCTCGTTTGTCGATCAAAGGTTGAAGAAGCTAGCCGGCCATTACTCCTATCGTTTCTTTGATGAGTCTTCGGGTCATTTTAAAATCACCATCCCACCCGAGGACCTAGCCGAGACGAGCTTCAATTGCCCATTTGGAACGTTTGCTTTTTGGCGGATCTTATATGAGCTATGCAATGCGCCAATAACGTTCCAAAGAGTGGATCCTCATGACAAGGAGGAGATTGTGTTGATGGACCCTCCCGTTATCTTTCCGCCTTGACCAAAAAGGGATTACGTCGAGCTAATGACATAAAACAAGCGCTTCTTGGGAGTCAACCAAAGTTCTTTCCATTTCTTTATTTCTTTCTTTCTTTTATTGAAAAATCCAAAAACATTCAAAAATTCTAAAATCCAAAAACATTTGAAAAATTGAAAAACAAAAAAAAAGAAATATTTTGTTTTGAGTTCGTGTACATATTTCCTTGTTTTTTTAATTTCGTGCGATTCTCTTTTCTAGGTTTTGTTTGTCGACTCCAACCTTAGTCGCATGGATAAATGAGTAGTGTTCGTGGAGCCGGGAATTACTAGCCATGCTCAATTTTCGCTTGGATTGCTTAAATGATTAGGTGGACCCCACCGAGCTCGACCTAAACTCGCTCGATTGAGGAAGTTTCTATTCA
>BMAC01000020.1:769128-792570 GCA_014905375.1 Phtheirospermum japonicum
CCAACAACTCTTGGATTTGTGCCTTTAGTTCTTGTAGTTCCTTCGGTGCCATCCTGTAAGGTGCCTTTGAGATAGGTGCTGCCCCTGGTGTCAAATCAATTGTGAACTCGACTTGACGACTGGGCGGTAATCCTGGTAACTCTTCTGGAAAGACGTCCTGAAAATCTCGAACGATGGGCACTTCGAGCGGCGTCACCTCTACCGCTGGATTGCTAACCAAATTCACTAGGAAACCTTGACATCTCTCTTTCTTCAACAGCTTCATGGCCTTCATTGCTGTTATTACTTGTGGCACCGTCTTGGTTTTGGCTCCGGGCGGCCGTGGCTTCAAGTTTCAGGCAGGTTGGCGTACGGGCTGGTTGGGTTGGCGATGATGGGGGCTCGGCGATCCGGATGGTTCGACGTGGTGGATGATCGGGCTTTTCGGATGGGTGGTTCGACCGAGGGTTTGGGTTGGTTTCGGGCCTGGAGTTTGGGCTTGGCAGTAGAGGTTGGGGGTTTGGTTTGCTTGGTGGTTTTGGGAAAAAAAATGGCAGCCATGACGGTTATAGGTTCATGAACATGGCTGGACGGTGGCTCGTTGCAAGGGATAATGATGGCCATTGGCAGTCAAAATGAATTTTGTTGAAAAATTGTTGTTTGAATTATTTTGGAGAAACAAGTGAGGTTTACCTATTGTTTGCGGCTGAAAAGCAGAAGTGAGTGGTGGAATTGGGTAGGGTTTTCTTTATATACCATTTATTTTTGGAAGATTAGGGTTTGAGTGGGCTTGGGCTATGTTGGGCTTAGTTTGAAATCCGAAAAAAAAAATAGAACAATCCAAAAGACGACCCAATAGTTAAATCGAATAATTTTGTAGCCGACACAACAGTAATTTAAATAAATAATTGAGTAACTAGAATACTAAATAATTATAATAATTTCTTAAAAGTCGAGAATTATAATTTATTTYATAACCGAACTATTAATTCGATTAAATAGGATTCGTAGATTATTTGAAACTAATAATAGAAAATTYTTTACGGTGACGAGCTTGGGACTAAAATTATATTTTTAATGCACAATGATAAACAAAATATGAAAATGTGGATTTGATGCATGGGTGTTACATAGGGCCTTCCACACGGGATGGGGAAGCAGTTCTCGAAAGGCAACTGGTATCAACCTTTGCATGAACATATGACAGTCGTGACTCTTCGTCCCAAACAATCTCAATCCCTTCATATAAACGCAACGCCCAAGATTTGATACATATCCATTTGGAAATTGAAGAGATTTTACCCACTCACACAAGACAACTTTTGATTTCTTATCTAATCTATAACAAGCTTTAAGATACTTTCCTACTGCGTCTTTTTGTAGCCCGGGATGAAAATAATAGTCGTTCAATTCTTCCTTGGATTTGGGAGTGTCTTTTATCTTCCCCTTGACATTCATAACCGTGTTGAAAACATTCTCAAATGCATTCTTCTCGATGTGCATAACGTTTAGATTATGCCGAATCAAACTTATGCTCCAGTATGGCCATCCCAAAATATGCTTCTTTTCCTCCGACCACCTGATTTTGCTATACGTCCATTGACGACGTCTGCATCTAGATCGGTAACTTTTAAAAATCCCCAAACTCTCTATCTTCACCAAAATCTCCGTTCCTGACTGTACGCTCGGAGGTGGAGTCTCCACCTTTCGTTTTTTGAAAATTCTTTCTCTTTTCGAAAATGATGACCACAATCAAGAAATTTTTGATGATTATCAAACCAAGATTGTTTCCCACTGCACTTGAAAGTAAATACATCTGAACATTCCATGTAATAGGTACATGCCGTTCTGCCAGCCGGGCTCCAACCAGACAACATGGAGTAGAAGGAAAAATTTCTAATTGTCCACATGAGGGCTGCCCGCAATTGAAAATTCTATTTTTTAGAGATATCATACGAGGGTGCACCGACCATCCACAGTTGATTCAATTCAGCGATTAGAGGTTGTAGAAACACATCCAACTTATCCTTCGAGTATTTGGGGCCTCGAACAAGAACACTCAAGAACATGTATTATTCTTTTATATACATCCATGGAGGCAAGTTGTATGGTGTGTCTATCACCGACCACGAGGAATATTGCGCCCCAAAACAATCAAAAGGTTGAAAACCATCTGTGCAAAGGCCCAATCTTACATTCCGACTTTCGGCGGCGAACTTCGGATGAGTTTGATTGAAATATTTCCAGGCATCTGAATCTAACGGGTGACGTATCACACCTTCATCAACAACGTGTTCAGCATTCCACCTCATGTCCTTTGCAGTTGGTGCAGATGCGTATAACCTTTGCAGAGGAGGAGTTAATGGAAAATAATACATCTTCTTATACAGAATGCTGCTTTTCTGTCGTTTCACTTTTCTCTGCTTAGCCGTTTTAAACCGAGAATGGTTGAAAAACTTGAAACTAGTCAAATCAACATTGTCTCTCCAGTAGATCGTATAATTGTTCATACAACAATTGATTTTCTCGATCGGTAGGCCCATGCCCCTCAATAACTTCTTACTCTTGTAGAAGTTATCTGGTGTATGATCACCTTTCAGCACAACTTCTTTGATTAAATCCAGTACTTGATCATAGAACTTCTGTGACATGCGATTTTCTACCTTAAGGTTCATGAAACGGGCAACCAAAGATAACTGAGAATGTTTCTCGCATCCGGGATACAAAGGTTGATTCCCAGCACTCAACATATCGTAGAACCTCTGGGCCTCAGGATTGGGCGGTTCTTTAACATTAGTTCTGAATAGTCGTGATTCATATTGATGTAAGCGTTTGATTCTTCAAGGGAGGTGTAAGATGATCCTCCAACGTGAACCATAGGGTCGACAAGATGCGTGCAATCAAGATTTGTTTCACCATGGAATGTCCAGATTTAGTAATCTGATACAAATCTATTTTTAACGAGATAAAATTTGATCTCGTTTATATTGTGGTAACTGAAGTTCCTATATTTAGTAGCACTACAAGGACACTTCAGATTTTCCCCGTCCCTCATTGCTCCATGGGTGAGTGCAAATTGTATGAAACTCTCAACCCCTTCCACGAACGTGTTCGACAGATAACTGTAGCCCTCCGTTTGTACATCCAACTATGATCAGAACTTATCCTGTAATATCTTAATTGTGATTAATAATATGGATGATCGAGTTGTAGAGAATCGAGCGTTATGAGGGTGCCTATAGAAAATGATTGAATTTTTGGTAAGGGCCTTATCCCATTCAAGTATGTGATTTTCAGTAATTAAATTATTTTACTATGCATCTTGAGAACCTGAAAATTTCGGCAGCACCTCCCTTTAGTTCTCTAACTACACATATATTGTAGTGCACCCTAGAACAAAAGAGAGGTGGAAACCAAAATTCAAAAGTCCAAAAAGTACATACGGCATAAGATAACTACATTACGATCACATTCTCAAACTGTCTAAATCAGTGGACAATTTAGAATTTAGTATCACACTCTCTATTTGATACTAAATCCCAAACGGGTCTAAGGTAAGTGTTTCAGTGTATAAAGATTTTATACTAATATACACTGCCAGTTTTTTGTTATGATTTGGTGTAACTTGCACCAAGAAGATCATATATATTTATCACAAATCATATATATTAATCACAGATCATATAACATAAAATATAAATTCTACAAAATATTCACTTGCCGATCACCACAGCATTTGAAAACCCCCACCACACACTTTTTAAAACTACCATCATTTTTTAAAAATAATTATGAAAATTGTTATTGGAGGGACGAAACCTCCTGGCCGGCGTCGTACACCACGTCATCACCGCGTCTTCCCAAACCAATCACAACATCAATCGATCACAATTAAACCATAACATACATTAAATTAACACAACCGATTACCACAGCATTTAAAAACCACCATCGCATACACTTTAAAAGATAATTGCATAATTGAACCCTTAATGAACACTAACGAACCATAAATGCATAATCGAACCCTATTTGAACTAACGAACCATAATTGCATAACCAAACCCTAATTGACCTAACGAATCCTAATTATAGAATTACCCCCAAATTAAAACTTATTATATAATTATTCCCAAATTAGACCCCAATTATATAATTGTCCATGTTAAACCCTATTATATTATTATCCAAAAATTAAATTCTAATTATATAATTATTCCTAAAACCAACCCTAATTTCACAATAATCCATAAAATCAACCCTAAATATACAACAATCCCTAAATTCAACCCTAGTTAAACCATTAATTATAATTAATTTTAAAATATACAAAATAATTCATAAGAAATATAACAAATAATTTCAAAAAAAAAATTGACGTTGCCGACTTGGCGGACGACGGCGGGTTATGGCATTTTTTTTTTTGGCTTCTCTGTTTAATATCAAAAAATGGGGATAGGGATCTGATTTATATCAGAAATGGCTGACGGCACGACCACCCATCAGCATATTGTTTTTTTTTTCTAATTTTGCTGACGGGCGGCGCCGTCAGCATTTTTTTTTATTTTTTTTATTTTTTGCTGACGAGGAGGTACCCGTCAGCAAACCCGTCACTGAATTTTAAATGCTGACGGGTCGCTGGCGGCCTTCTCCCATCAGCAAGCCGTCAGCAATATCAGCCCGTCAGCGACCGTCAATATATGTTGACGGTAGGGTGAGCAAACCAAAAAATCGAACAAACCGAACCAAAATTTTTGGTTCAGTTCGATTTTCAATTATTTTCTCTTAGGAATTCAGTTATCGGTTCAGTTCGATTTTTATGAATAAATACATTGAAACCAACCGAACCGCATTCTATTTAAGAATTATAAATAAATAAATAATTAAATTTATAATACACCCTACCTAACCTACCCATCCAGAGTCCCAAACCAGATCCGCTCATTTGCCTTCCATTTGCTTTCATTTCCTCTCTCTCTTTCGCTTGAAATGTAAAGAATTCTCGCCGCTCCTCACCTCACAAATCCGTCGGACCGCCGCTCCTCCTCACAAATCCGCCAGACCGCCGCTCATATGCCTTTGCCTTCACTTCCTCTCTCTCTCTCGCTTGAAATCCAAACCCTAGTCGCCGCTCCTCACAAATCCGCCAGACCGCCGCTCCGCTGCTGCTCCTCACAAATCCACCGGACCGCCGCTTCTCACAAATCCGCCTGACCGCCGCTCCTCTTCTCAAATCCGTCGGACCGCTGCTCCTCACAAATCCGCCGGATCGCCGCTCCTCCTAAGACTGGACTAGATCTACGCCGGACCGCCGCTCATCTTAAGATCGGACAGGATCTCTGCCAGATCAGCCATCCTCCCGATCTACGACGACCTCTTCAATCTGAGAAAGGTATTTTAGATTTTAGGTTTTAGACTTTATTTTTCATAACATGCATGCGTTTGTATATGTTGAAATTGATAGTAGTTTGGGTTTCAAGATTTTGTTAATCGGAAATTTTCTCAATGTGTTAATCTATTGGCAGGTGTTTTGGTCTCAAAAAATATGTTTATTAAAAAATTACTCTGGGATTATTTTTCAAAAATACAAATGTGTGGGTTGTTTCAACTACTAAATAATATATACATACTTTCATGTTGAATTTGATAATGTTGAGCAAAATATTGCAGCTAATAATTGATTCTCAGCCTCTGACTGTGGCTATTTTGGCATCCTTATTCTTTGGAGATTCAATAGGATACATTGGAGCTGCTGGACTGGACTTGTACTTGGTGTTTTGTGGCTTTTACTTCTTGAGGTATTAATATTGAAAGGTTTTGGGTTCTGTTTTTTTTATTCTTTATTTACTCCATTGTTCTTCTGCAAATCTAGCACTAGTCAATCATGGAGCCTATTACATTATATCCACCTGGTTTATGTGGTTTCAATTGTAATACACGGATTTCTTTTCATATATGTACATGAAGTTTTCCTATTCTATATGCTCTAGAAATTTTAATCAGTTTCTCCATAAGCTGCTCTATCTGTTGGCTATAAGTCAAATGTGGATGTCGATCAACTATCTTGACATGCTTTGCTGATAATCTGTATATGTTCAAATTATTATTTTAGTATAAGTTTTATTTTTCTTTCTTCACTTGATTTATTTCAATTAATAGTTTCACTATGTTTAAATTAGATATTTATTTTTAGTTTACAAATTGAACCTTCAAGAATGGAGTATTTATTATGTGAATACAGAAAACAATTAGTGTTGAATGCCCAGATTTGAAACAATGTAGTTTATGCCAACATGATTATTTATTTTATTTTTTCCTTCACTTTTTTGCAGACATAAGATTTTTGTTTTACCTCTTACATCACTTGTATTCCCGTTGGCCATTGCTTGATTAATTAGTTGTAAAAATATATTGTTTTTTTTTTATTTATATGAGTTTAATGCAGTTTGGTAATATGCAGCAGATTACTTAATGCTAGCTTGGAGAAGATTTTATTAAAATATAAATAATAAAACAACCAAGCTGTAATTTCATGTTGAGATGATGTTTTATTGTGATTTGTAATCTGTACAACTTTAATACAAGTTGTGATTTGTGAACTTTTGTTAATTTTGTGATTTTGTGATTTGTTAGAACTTAGAAGATGGAAATGCAACTCTCTGAAGAGTTTGTGGCGAGCAATTCCGATGCCTCGAAGAACACTGAGCCTGAATGTTCAAGTCAACCTTCAAATGAAACTAAAGGTCCATCCGGAAAGAAGAGGAAGGTCATGGGAGAAAGATCTGAGTTTGGGATTACTTTAGTAAGATTAAAGATGATAGTGATATTGTGGTTTCTGCTGAGTGTAACAAATGTCATAAAGTATATGCGGCTCAATCTAGAAGAAATGGGACCTCATCATTAAAACACCACATAGAAACATCCAAATGTATGAAAGAACAGGATGAAGATACTAAACAAACACAATTGAATCTGAAACCAACTGAGGGTGGGGTCACTGGGGTAGGTACACTTAGTACTTGGAAATTCGATCAAGGTGAAATTAGGGATGCTATTGCATACATGATAGTTGTTGATGAATTGCCATTTAAGTTTGATTTAAAACTTTCAGTGAAACGTGTGAGGAAAGTTGTGAGATATATTAGAAATTCTCCTTTTAGAATTAAGAATTTTAGGGAGTGTGTCGAGTGGGAAAGCATAGAGAGCAAGAGCTCGTTGTGTTTAGATGTGGCTACAAGGTGGGATTCCACATACTTGATGCTAAAAACAGCGGTACAATTTGAGAAAGCATTTGAGAGGTATGACGAGCAAGACCCGTACTTTGCGACTGATTTAGCGAAACATGGGATTCCAACTTCCAGTGATTGGTCTAGTGTTAGAAAAAGTGCTGATTTGTTGAAATACTTTTATGAGATGACATTACGTATTTCAGGTTCTTTTTATGTTACTTCTCACTCTTTTTTTAATGGGATTAGTGATATGTGTTGCATCTTGAATGAATAAAAAGAGAGTGATGATCATGAAATCAAAGACTTGGGTACGTCTATGAAATTAAAATTTGATAAGTATTGGGGGGGGTTTGGAGAATATGAACAAAATCATCTCTTTTGCAAATGTTTTTGATCCTCGTAATAAACTTGAGTATATGCAATATTCTCTTGGTGAGATGTATGGTTCTGAAAAGGGCAGTGCGTTGTTTAGAAAAGCGAATGATGAGCTTTTTGAGTTGTTTGAAGAATATAGGAATAAGTATCTTCCACTTACTGATGCTTCGGTCGATAACAACCTCTCAAGTTCTAGTTCTAATTCTACAACCACTGATTTCATTTCTGAGAAAGTTACCAAGATTCCAATGAATGTCTTGAAAGCTAAATTTAAGAAGCAAAAATTGGAGAGTGGGAGTGGAACTTAAAAAAAATGAGCTAGAGCTTTACTTCAACGAGGCTACCTTAGAGGATTCAGAGGATCTTGATGTGTTGAATTGGTGGAAGGTCAATTCGGGAAGATTTTCCATTCTTTCTAGAATGGCTCGTGATATATTAGCTGTCCCAATTTCAACTGTTGCTTCAGAGTCGGCATTTAGTACAGGTGCCCTTATGACATTTCTATATTCTTGCCTCCATACCATTTACTTTTTTTTTATGCTATAATAATTATTTCTATTTCTTTCTTTATGTTTTAATCAGGTGGAAGAGTTCTAAATGTATTTAGAAGTTCATTAACTCCCAAGATTGTTGAAGCCTTGGTATGTGCACAAGATTGGTTGCGAAGTTCAAACAAACCTATGTGTGTTGAAGAACTACAAAAAGAGCTTGAAAAGTTTGAAAAAGGTTATTTCTTTAAGTTTTTGATTTTTATTTGTTGTCGTTTGTTATATAATATTTTATTTTGATTATAAACTTTTATGGTTTATGTATTTTAGAGCTGCCTAATGTGGGGATCGGACAGACATTATCAAACACCAGTTAATTTGTTGGTGCTGCTTTTTGGGCGATATGGTGCTGCTGTTCTGATGTTGCTAGGGTGGTGGTGTTGTGATGTTTCTGTGTTAGGCTAGATGCATGATGTTGTTTTCTTGTTGAAGTTTGGACCTTTTTTTGCTAAAGTTTGATGCTGTTGTTCGGATGTTGCTGTGGTGGTGGTGTTGTGATGTTTCTGTGTTAGGCTAGCTGCTTGCTGTTGTTTTTTTTGTTGAAGTTTGCCACTGTTTCTATTGTTTTTATATAAAATTGTTGTTGTTTGTTTTCTCCTTTCCTGGTGCTTTCCTGGTGGTGATCTGAAATTAAGACCATATTTTTAATTTGTAAAATTGTAAGTTAAGACAGGGATTGGGCTTGCAAATGTTTTTAATTTGTAAAACTCTAAGTTAAGACGGGGATTGGGCTTGCAAATCCCTTCCTATTTATTTTTTTTTCTAATTTTTATTATTAGTTGAAAATTTGGAATTGGGCCAAATAGGAATTGGGCTTGCAAATCAGCTCAACCGAAATTACGACAGTAACCGGCCGAATCGAGCCGAATTATTCGGTTCGGTTAACTTTCGATTTTCAAGTCAATTTCGGTTCGGTTCAGCCCACAGAAAATACAGTATTTCGGTTTTCGGTTATTCGGTTCAGTTCGATTTTCGACCGAACCGACCGAATGCTCACCCCTAACTGACGTTTTTTCTGCCCGTCAGCATATTTTTTTGTAGTGTGAAGCGTGCCAAGATGGACAGTGCTCCGCCAACGCCCGTTCTTTATGCCTACGATTATAAATTGGAATGCTGAGAACGAAGTCTAAGGACACTGGAGATGCTAGAGATTATACTAAACTAGATGATTCTTATAAAATTGTTATAATCTCATAGAGTAATATAACATAACTTAAGGGAGTATTTGCAAATACTTTCGCTTTTCATCTATTATTTACATCTCATGTCTGATCGGAATCACTAAAACCAACAAGAGTAGTACCTTTGTCTTTTGTATAACAAACACCTAAATTAAGGAAAAAAAAATTTTGCCCCCCAAACTATTTCGATTTTTACAGTTTACCATACGAACTTTCTTTTTCAACAAACCGCTATCTGAACTATGCGCGAATTGCATTTTACCCCCTACACCACTTTTTTTTTTGTGGTTTTGTGATCAAAATCGGATGACGTGGCGCAATCGGACTGTGCCACATCATCCGGTTTTGATTACAAAACCACAAAAAAAGTGATGTAGGGATAAAATGCAATTCGCGCATAGTTTAGATGGCAGTTTGTCCAAAAAAAAAAAAGTTCGTATGGTAAACTGTAAAAATCGAAATAGTTTGGGAGACAAAAAATAATTACCCCTAAATTAATTGTATCACCTATGTAATGAATGAGACGTTTTACAACTTTTAAATGAATGATCTTACAATTAGATTGGTTTCCCCATCAAAAAGAACTTCCCATCACTTCATTATTTATTTAATTAATTAAATCAATTTAAGTATAAATAATTTTATCGCTCGAGATCGACCCTTATTTGTTGTTTACAACTTAATTGAGATTAAAAAAATATTTAATTCCGTATACTTCAACAAAAAGACCACATTACTCGAGAGAAAGTCAGCACACCGCATTGCAAAATAAAACAAATCGGAATTCCTTATTACTTTTAAAAATACATCTTTCAGAGTTGATCAAAGGGATAAGAGAACACAATGAAATATCGGAATTCATTATTACTTTTAAAAAATATATTTACGAGTTGTTCGAAAATGGATCACAAAACAACATTACTCGAGAAATTCAGCACTTTGCATTGCAAAATAAAACAAATCGGAATTCATTAGTACTTTTGAAAATACATCTTTAAGATAAGAGTTGATTGAAAAGGATAACATAACACAATGAAATATCAGAATCCACTATTACATTAAAGAAAACATATTTACGAGTTGATCGAAAATGGATCACAAAAGCAAAATGAAATTTGGGACAAAAACAAAATGAAATAGTCTAAAATTTAATTATTAACTAACAAAGTTCTAATGAATATATGTACACCTCACTTCACAATACAATTAAATCGATGGAACAAGAATCGAAATTTATGTATTACTGTATTGACTAACAATTCTTGAATCGATAACGGAAATTTATGTATTACTGTATTGACTAACAATTCTTGAATCGATAACGGTCGTAACAAAGATCTGAAATACTGAAAATTATTTCGAAATTAAGTATTAAGAATGAAAATTTAAGTATTAACTAACATGTAATGAATATAAACGGTCCTAACAAAGATCTGAATGAATTGGAAAACAATCGAAATTTATGCATTAACTAAGAAAGTGGAGTTAATGTTTTATTTTATGAGAATTTTGGTTTTTAATATCGATAAATACAATCACACAAAATAACGACATAGTAAGTTTTTTGAGATGGTTTTACGAATCACCACTATTTATTCATAGTAAACAAGCTTCCAGTAGACGCGTGGAGATCTGGTTGATCCTATGGCTTGAAAGTATTCTTTAGAACATAGAACAATATATTTTATCCACTCTTAACCACATAACACGCATATTCACGCAATACGTATTACACTAAATTTACTTTATTATTTTGTTTAAATTATTATTTTAAATTTTTTTATCAAGATTTAATTATTAGAAAATATTAAATTCTCAATTTTGTTTTGATTTTCTAATTTTTGGATATTAATTATCATGAAAGATTAAATTAGGTTGTAATCCTATTCCCTTATAGGATTTATATATGACTAGTTAATATACAGAACTCTAATATTTAATCTTGTTTTCTTAATAATAATAATATATTATGTATATTTTCTAGGTCTATTTTATAAGGAATGTATGTGGTTGAGAGATTACTCCCAATCTACCCACGGATAAATAAAAACAGAGCTATTTTGTTCAAACTGCAAATTTTCTGAATTGTCGGATGCGGCTGCGAATGATTTAGGCATAAGCGATCACTAGGTTGAATTATTTTCTTCCATTGTTTGATATCTTCGATGACATCCTGTAGTTGAATTGTTTTATTCCGTTGTTTCTCAGTTAATATCCAATTTTGAAATTGTGAATCTTAAATTTCTGAAGAGTATTGATATAGATCATATTTACTTTTGGGGAGTTTTTTAGTTTATCTTTAATTAGCGAATTACGACTATTTGTATTTATTAAACGTGGGTTTTAATTAGTAATGCTTATGCCCTATTGGCTCGGCTATAAGAATCTTATAGCCAAAATTTTAATACTTGTATCTTTTAGTTTTTTTCCACTGCTTTTTACACGCTCATCACAAACACATGTGCTTTCTAATTTAAACTGTGAATCGAGATATGCAATTCATTCTTAATTTCACTAATTGTCGATTTTCTATTGCAAACTTTTGGATTCACAGTCAGGTTGGTACAGTATTCTCCGCCCGGTCCTTGATGGATCTAACTACGACAATTGTAAAGTCAAGATGCGTATCTACATATAATTATATAATAAACTATTATATACATTCATATAATAATTTAATCAATTTTTTAAATAAAAAAACTTTAAAATGTTATATAATAATATAAGTTGTTAAGAAATAAAGTAATTTAAATAAGTATAGAATAATAAATAAATAATTATTCTATAATTTTACAATACTATAAAAGTATAATACATTATGTTTAGATTTTAAATAATTATTTCATAAATATGAAAAAATATATATATTATAAAACAAAATAACTACCAAATAAACAAAAAAAAATCAAAAAAAGGTGTTGGGCTACAAGATTAATATGTAAACGAAATAAAAAAGTACTATAACATAATATTAAATAAATCTCAAAACTTGAAATCAAAAAAATTATATAATTAATTATTGCTTAAAACTATATATTTATTCAATAAGATTGAAAATTAAAAAACTTAAATATGTTATAGAATAATAATAGAAGTTTTTAAGACTTTATAAATTAAATAAATACTTTATCATGCATAATTAATAAAAATTAAAAATAAAAAACGTGACAGAAATGTTATAAAATATTATAAAATAAATCTCAAAATAATTTTAAATTAGATAAAAGTATAATAAAGTTTAATTAACTTGAAAATAATAATAAGTTTTTATATATTACTTGTTTTTTTTTTAATAATCCTGTTGAAGTTTTTAATATTTCCTTTCCACTAATTTTATTAATATTCAGATTTAGTTTATATGATTTGTATTTTTGATGATTTTTTATATTCAAATTTATTGAATAAGTATTTATAATTTAATTATAATTTTATATATTTTTAATATATTTTACAATATTTTTTTTAAAAAATTTATGTTATTTTTTTAAAAAAAATTGTCTATGTAATTATTTAAAGACTATTTATAATTTTATTTATTTATTTTAACTAATTTATAATTTTCAGATTTGTTTTATAGTAGACTGCTTGTGAAAAGTTCAAAAAATTATTATTTTAGAGTTTCAAATAATATTAATAAGTTACGGAAATTTATAATTAAAAAAATTATCACATAATTTTAATATTTACTTATAAATTACTAATAAAGATAATCTAAACATGTAAATAAATTTCATTTATCATTGATACTCCACTTTATGCTTGATACAACATGTTTGATATTCATGACAACTAATACGATATGTTTAATTAATAATGATATTAGTTCGAAATACGTATAAGACACATAAGTAAAAGTGCTGGGCAACTACTAAATATATATTCCTTAAACGCTTAAAAAGTTTCACTTCATGGTGTAGCACTTTCCCAATCACACCAGACGTGAAGTCCACACAAAATAACACTCTTAGTCTTGGCCCTTTTCCCCCAGGCCTTTAAATAAGAGAAACTTAACACTCTGTGTATCTTCTATTGCACCAACCATTACTCTCACCAAATTTCTCAACAAAGCAACAAAAATCCAACACGCATCATCAAAACCATGAACGGAGCTTCCTTGAAACGCAAGCTTCTCAAACCATGCAAGAAAATACTACAACTCTTCAAATTTCGACCCCACAAGCCACTCTTTATAAGAGCCCTTCGATGTCATTGTAAGAAACCTAAAAATGGCGTGCGTGCGCGTATCCCGAAGATTAAGTCATTTTTTAACGCACTAAGACGAACCAGAGAGATGGACCGAGTCACGGAGCTCAAGAGTTTTTCCGAAGCAGAGCATCACAAAGCACCGTACCCTTCGCCCATCACTCCAGCGTACATAAGATTGAGCCGAAAGGAGGTTAACTCGGATCGGGATGATGTCGATGACTCGTGCAGGAGCTTCGAGAACTATTTGGTAGATATGATTGTGGAAGAAGGAAAGATGAGAGATTTAGCGGACGTTGAAGAGGTTTTGTACTGCTGGGAGAACCTTAGGTGCCCTGTTTTCGTTGATCTGGTGAGCCGCTTCTATGGAGAGCTTTGCAGCGATTTGTTTTCGAGTGGAAGTGAGATTGATAAAGGAACAAATAATGGATTTATCAGGTAGAATTAGGGTTTGTTTGTTTTGCTATACTTTGAAAATGTCTTTCAATGAATATTGGCGGCCAAGGTTGCAAAAATCGTCAGGCGCTAATCGGACAGCAGTCCGACATTTAGCGCCTAGGTCGCATATGTACATTGCTATTTTATTTTATTTTTAGTTTCAATCTACTTTAATGTTGAAATTACAATATTTACTTCTAACTATTGCAATTTATACCGACTAAAATACCAGTAAGAAATTCAAACAAAATATATCGCACAATTTTTCTGTTGATTTTCACATAATCGTTTCGGCCCATGCAAAGTTTCACAACACAATTTGCAACAATCAAATTCTTAAATACTAGCACAAAATTTGATTCCACCATCGCACTACTAGGCTACAAGTTTCAAGGAGGCATGAATTTTCTGAAGTAAACACTGCAATTAATTTCTCCTTAACCTTTTGTGAATTTCATGATAGAATTAGATTATGACATACCTACACTTTGATCAAATTGCTACCAAAACAGCAGTCTGCAATTGTATACAATTCCACATCTTTTATGTGTGTGTTTTTAAAACAAGTTTCCAAGTAGTGCGAAGTCATTATCTGGGGCAAATTATATTTACAGATCAAATTTGCAGCATATAATCTAATTACATATTTATTTCGAAATAATATTACAGCACATTAAAACAATAGGTTAATAATCTGCTGCTTACGCCTATATAACATAAACGCAACAGGTACAACAACAAGTAGTACCTAAACTCCTCCTAATGCGTGCCGTTACACAAAACCCGTTTAGAGACATAAACCCGGGACCTAATTACAGTCTCCTCCAGCTTAAAACCCGGCAAGACCATAAACTCGACTTTGTATCTTTCTCGTTCCTTATCCATACCATCCTTGTATTCGTCCACAACCTCCATATAAACATCCGAAAACTCACTCCCTTGCTTAACACCAAACATTTCCACTTTAGCCTCGATAAAACCTGCAAATCCCATCAAATACCAAACCCATCTCGCCATTCTCACAAACGCACGGTAAAACTGTGTATTCGGATGAATCCCATTCGCCACTAAATCCCGATGGTCCAAATTCCCAAAAAATGACTCTTCCATCTTCGGATGAACGACCAACAAATATTTCGACCTGCAAAACTCGGCAAAACTAGAATGCGGGTCCCGCATCAAAGTAACAATCGGGTCGTCGTCCAAATTCATCACATTCTCCAAGAACCCACGTTCTGACAAAAACCCGTGTAGCATTCTTCGCGCAATATAAGCTTCAAACACGTACTTCTTGTGGGACCTCTTAGCGTAGACAACTGATTCTTGAACCGCGCTAGCCGCCCGGTCGAGATCCCAATCCGAAAGCTTCATTAAGCTAATCAACGGCTTCGAAAAGTCGTGAATAGCTTTTCCGACCGCTTTGACAGCGTTTTCGAACGAGGAGCAATGTAAACCTGTGAAACTCTCCCTCTCCCACTCCCGAACCTCATCGGCCAACTTTTTATTCCTCGTTTCCAACTCATTGCGCGCTCGTCTCAAACGAGCAATCTCTTTATCCTTATTTCTAGCAAGAGACTTCAATTTCTCAAGAACCCGTTCTCGAACCTGAATTTCGGTGAGCAAAACAGAATTAGATTCCTTCAATAGCTTCTCCTTGTAAGCTTTCTTGATTTTGCGGAGAGAGTCGAGAAGAGAGATGATCTGTTCGTCGGCGGCTCGGATTTTAACGGGATTATAGGGAATGTGGGCTTCTTGGAGCTTAATGTACGCTAGTTTCATAGACGAGAGCAAGTCCAACAATTTCAAGATCTCTGTATGCCTACATACAGCATTCCCATTACTTTGTGACCCGTCGGGCTTTGGATGAATTTCTGTCTCGTCCTTTATTGAAGGTGGGTTGTAACCGGAAATTATCCGGTAAGTGTGATCATCATCTGGGTTTTTGGATGTATTAAAGACACCTATTGACCTGAATTTACTGACTTTAGTAGATTTTGTAACCATATCCGGAACATTTGAAGGAGGTTTAAGGGGTTTAGAATTAGCTGCATATTCCATTTCCTGCTTATCCGACTTGAAACCCATTAATTAGCCAAAAATCCAACAAAATCTAAGATCTGCTTCTAAATAAAGAACTTAAAGAAGGCAAATGGGTTACAAGATTTTATATGCTATCCATGAAATAAAGGACTAATTAAAAAGAAATTGAGAAAACATAAAAATGGGCAGCACAAAATCAATGAAACGCCAAAATTCCACCTTTTTTGCAATCAAATAAGCATGGCGATAAAAGAAACAGCATAATTGCAAAAATCTTTTACCAGATTCACAAGTGAGGTAGAGAGAGAAAAAGTTGAAGGATTGAAACTAAAGGAGGTAGAGTAGTCAAAACGACGCCGCCGTAATCAATTAAAGGTGAGGGAAAAAAGAGAGCACCAATTACAGTAGGGTTTACGAAGGAAGACAGAAGACTGGGCGAGCGGTGGAGCAAACGACGTCGTCCGGGGCAACTAAAACTGTATGAGTGTGTGTATATAATTATATACCCAGGCTGGAGTAGTTTATAATAGTGAGAGAATTTTGATTACAGCACTCAATGAATGGGCTCTGACACAGAACAGTACTGATTGCAGTGTGTGAGAGAGAGTGTGTGAACCGCGGGACGACGTCGTTACGGGGAAGGGGAATCTGTACTGTGGCTATTGCTGCCTGCCACACACGGAAATAGAGAAGAGGGAAAAAAAAAAATCGAATTCTTTTTTTTTTTTTTTTTTTTTTTTTTCCTTTTTGTAATTTTGTGGAAGAAGATAAGTATTGATGATTTTATAAGAATGAGATACTTTAATTTTGAGACTTTGGTGCCCCCTCATAAAAATATAAGTGTGTCGTCTTAGAAAAAATTAATACTACTTAGAAAATGATAATGTTGTAAATATATTTATGAGATGAATTTATTATTATAGATATAAAAGTACAAAAATATTAAAAGAAACCAACGTTTACATAGCTTTTTTTTTTTTCCCTTCCTTTTTCCTTTTTTGGTTCAGCACGAAATATTTCAAGGCACGGATTGAACAATTGAAAATTTTATGGTGCGCTAGTTGAACAATTGAAAAGCTTATCCCATGTTTTTGATACGACACTAGTTAATTGTTCACTTGGATAAGTCTCATTTGAAGATCCACCTAGTTTAGTGCAAGATCGATATAGAGTCATTATATTATGAATATCGGTGCACTTAATAATATGATTGTCACGTGTTATTATATATAAATTTTTACATATCATCACGTATAATTGATATATATAATTATAAATAATTAAAATTATAAATCTAAAATTTAAAATCTTAAAATGAGAAAATAAACCCTAAACTATTAATTTTTTTTATTATTTTTCTTAAATGATAAAATTTTATTAATGAAAACATTCGAAGTCCGAAACATCCGGGGACTGAATAGTCCATCGTCCACTAAGGGAAAAAAATCAAGAGAGATTAGGGAGGACAATCAAACAAATTGACCTAGAAAATCAGGATTAAAAGGGTGCAACTCCGCCCGATCAACACAAAACTACCGACACAAAATGAAGAAAACAAAGAAAAAAAATGTACACCAAATGCAACAAAAAAACACCACACAGCCGGACCAGAAAAAAGGTGTGTCGTCGTAACAATCAGTCCACTCGCCACCGAGTGGAGACATGGCAAACGTCCGCACCAACTACAAACACGAGAAACTCACAGGCTTCGTTTAAAGCAGAACAAAAAACTGAAATGAATTTAAGAAGTTAAAATCATGACACGGGCCTGGTGAAAAACTCCAAAGGCTCCGTGAAATGCCAGACCCCATTGAATAAGTAATCCGAGATTAGATTTGCAAATTCATTGAACTGCTCTTTTTATTAGATAATGAATATACTTCAAATTATTTTTTGGATCAATTAATGAGTCCTTTTCATATGAATGCCATAAAGGTGACTTTCCGGTGCACTTGAGTGCTTACTGAAGAAGAGCCTTTCTTGACCCATCACCATCGGTCGAAGTGGATCCGTACTTAAGCTTTCGCTTTTATTTCGTTCATATTATCCTTTCTCAGAAAAAGAGGAAAAAAAAAAACATCCTCGTCCCCAACACCTTCAATTCGGGCACGAACAAACGAGAAATATGACAACAATTTGGGCACGAACTACTACCCCCACCGACAAACAAAAACAAACTTGTCAACCTATGGATTTCGCCCCCCGAATCAATACAAACATTCGAGCATGAGCTATTACCACGCACTGCTTGAAAAAAGCAAACTTGTCTCGCCTACAGACTTCATCCCTCTCCGAGAAAGACTACTCTATATAAAAGACGCTCACAAAAAAGACTCAAAACAACACAAAAGGCACTAGTTGCCTCTCTTGTTACGAACCTCCAACTATCATTTTGATAACGAGCGTAACTCCCAAATCAAGCCAAAAACACACTCCTCGATCTCAGACGACAATGCCGCAACGTAGCTGCCCCGACGATCCCAAAGTGAGTGTTATTCCTCCTACTCTGCAACTCGTCGGAATTCAAAGCAAAAATCGGCTACCAACTTCTAAACTTAAGAAACTACACAAACAGAGAATCAAGAAAAGTAAAGGAAAACAATGAAACAAAAAGGCATCTCCCTCTCCCAAGTCAACAGCCGCAGTCCCTCTCTGTCGTGTCGGGCAACAGTGCTACCTAGCACCACCCAAGCCATGTCGTCAGTTGTCGCCTCCACCCCCATCGGACAATTGGATGTCGAATCCTTTCCCAAATCCGAATAGAACCAACAACTCAAAAGAAATTATGAGGAGATTCGAGGTAAATACACGAAAAATAGAGAATGTGGTAGCATACTAACCTCACCGGCCGTGGGTGGCGGCGGGAGGGGATACAGGTAGTCAAAAGGGCGAGGGAAGGGAGGGGCGAGGCTAGGTTGATTTTTTATTTTTTATTTTTTATATTTCTGTCATATATTATCACATATAACTGATACGAAGATAGGTTTATGTAGAGATTCTAAAACGAAAAATGAAACCCTAAAATGAAGTAATCCTAAACTTTAAATTTTTATCATATCTCATCATCACATTATAATTGGTATATATCATCACATATAATTGAGATATATCATCACATATAATTAAATGATAACAAATTTTTATTAAGTACACCTTGCACCCAATACAATATAATAAATTGCCCGCGATACCTTAATAATACCTAACAATCTAGTATATCAAAATATGACATGATCTTATAATTTTCTCCATGGCATCATAGAATTGCTTTTCACCCGGTTTTGTAAAATATTTATTCTTGCCCAATCATATAGTTTTAGGCTTATGCCATAAATTGAGGAGTGGAATTATATGACCTTATTATCCCTATTGAGATATTTTTCTCTTTCAAAGGTTTTGTATATTTCTATTTCTGTCCTCCAAATGTATATGACTTTAGGGGTGAAATAGTAAAAATTAGTGCAATTTTACATTGAAATCGTAGAGCAACAACTACTTTGATTTTTTTTTTTTCCCATAATAACAAAATTAGGAAATGGAGGTAAGAAATTTGTAATAGGCTCTAAATATATATTAATTTATCTTTTTTCTACACAAATGTATATTAATTGTTAAATTGTCGTATAATATTCACTTTAATGGTCTGATTTTGGTCTATCGATGATGGGCCGGTCCAACATACGCTCGAGCTAGAATAAAAAAGGATACAAAAGTGTCAAATGATGAAAACCGACCAAACAACTCTCACATGTTAGGCTAGTTGATCAGTTTCGGATTTTGGGCTTGGTTTTGTTCAAGGTTTTGTCTCTCTTCCTTTTTTTTTTTTTTGGTCTCTCTTCCATTTGAACATTGATCTACGCATTTTCAGATATTTATATATTTTTGGGATGTTTTAATTAGCTACGAAATAGATATTAAGTTCATCATAGCTAGTTTAAGGAAGAAAAAAAATAGTGGATAGCATTTTAAGTTTGGCTTTGAGTTTACTTTAATTATTACTTTTGGTAATTTATTTTAACATTTTTATCATAACTCGTACTCTCTCCATCCTATTCAATTTGTTAAGATTTGAATTTTTTTTATCGTTCTATCTGTCACATTTATATATTTAAGAAAGAATCATTTTTGACTTTTACTTTTTAATAAAAATTAAAGGTTACAAAATTTCAATTGATTATAAATTAGAGTGCATGTGGATCTGTAGTATCAATTATTGCAATATTTACCTGTTAAATATTAGTAAAATTAAACATTGTGGTGTTATGTGATATCTTCATATATGCTAGTTTCATATGATCTCCTCTATATATTAATGCAGAATTATTTTATTTTATACGTCTGTTTTTTACGTTTTGTTAGTTTTGAGAAAAAATTTGGTGCTTTGCTGTCACTGAACCTAATATCTACTTAATTTAATATTTTTTTTTATATATTTTTTACTTAATTTAATAGTTTTCTATTATTATATTTTTCCTAATTTAATTTTTTTCTTATCATATTTTGTCTAATTCAATATCTTACTTTTATTCTACTAATATAAGAAAATAAATAAATCGTGTTTAATTAGAGAAAATCTATATAAGTTGAATTAATTCTTATTCATAATAAAAGCTGAAATAATTTTATTTTTAGAATTTTAAATATTCTATTTAAGAAAAATACGAATTATATAAAATTATTACAAAAGAAAAATAAATATAGAAAATATAAACATAAATGTAGATGTCTAATCCTAATATAATGCATTGAGAGTAATATTAAAAATCTATATGAAAAGTTATTGTCACACCAAAAAAGAACAAGAAAAAAGAGAGAGAGAAACAACAACAACAATAACAACAACAACAAATAATAATAATAATAATAATAATAATAATAATAATAATAATAATAATAATAATAATAACTCCTTATCTAATCTCAATATATTGCATTGATAAACACATTATATATCTATAAAAAAAAAATTAATGTCTTACGCAGAAAAAGATAATAAAATAATATTACATATACTTACAAGTTAGATATATGATATTTTTTAATAGAATTATCATCCTTAGATTTTAATTTTTTATATTATACGCGAGTTTTATATATTTTACATTTTTACAAACTCAATTTTCTATTGATTTTCTTTCAAGAGTGTTTTTCTATATCCTACAACTAATTTCGAGACTCTTGGAGGTAAACATATAAATTCTTTAATGTGAAAACCAATCTTGTTGTAATTAGTACAAATAATATTTCAATTTTTGTGTAAAAATTATTTATCGTGAAGAATAGTCTTTGTGTTAATAGAAGATTTTTTTTTTTACTATTTGTGTGTACCATTTTCAATATTATTCGTTTAATATTTTTAATGGGTGTTACTTTTTTTCAAACCCGTATAATATGCGGGTGTTAAACTAATTTTGAGATATTGTAAAATAATAATAATAACTTGATTAAACTTTTGTAAAACGAAGCAATGAAGAGAATTTATAAAAATTAAGAGACGTATTCCAACCTAAACCATATTATTAAGAAGTCAAATACTTGGGTGGGACCGGTCTCATAGAATGAGACCAGTTTTTACCATTTTATATTTGGATCCAAGTGACCCATACCCTTTGACCCGGACCCAAACCCAAACCTTGACTAGACTAGACCGGTACCCACACCCTCAACCGCACCCACGCCTAGACTAGACTTGACTCACCTGGACCTCTTATCCATTCGAAACGTCATTCCTTCCTTCGTAATTTCTTGTGAAAATCTGTCAAGGTAAAATCCTTCAGATAATTCGTGCTGAAACTCAAGCTAAATTCGAAGCGAGAATCTGAGAAACTTCAATTTTTCAGTTTAGATATCAAATTTGAGCAACGTTGAAGGCATTTCGAGAACAAATCGCCAGCGAACTGAAAACTTCAATTTCTCAGTTTCGTTTTTAGGGCTTGCATATCGAAGGTGATTTTCTTTCATTTTTTATGTCGATTTTCTGTGTTTCACTCTTTGAATACATAAACTTACTCATTTTTTGTATTTTTTTATATGTTTTAGTATTTTTTTTTTTACACTTATTCCTGTTCGACTGCTCATCTATTAGGTAGAACACCATAGAAACTTCGCTTAGGTTTTATTTTTGTTCGACTGTTTTTTAATTTGTGTTATATTTTACTCATCTATTATGACTGTTTTATAAGTTTTGAAACTAGGTTTAGTTTTTTCTTTTCACAGTATCACAAAACTTGTTCAAAGTATCATGGAATATGTTAATAGTATTACAAAWCACTACTCATACTCGTTTTCTGTATTTTATATATATGATTTAGTGTTCTTTTTTTTTAGTATCACAAAATAACTTAAAAGTATCATGGAACATGTWAATAGTATCACAGAACATTAGACATACTCATTTTTCTTTAATTTTTATGTTGATTTAGGCTTTTTTTTCTTTAGTATCACAAAACATGTAAAAAGTATCACAAACCACATATAATGTATCAAACAATATGCTAGGAATTAAATTTTTGTTTGGTATTATATATATATATATATATGTTTCTTTGTTTTATTATCAGATAATGAAGAAACAGAGAGCTAAGAGATTCTCATATCCACCAAAACCAAAGACAAAATCTGCTGACGTGCATATGCCATCTGTTCGTGACGACCTTTTAAAGCTTAATATTGATCGATCGAAAGCCGAAAGAACTGGTGCTGCAGATAGTGATTTTGTAGACAAAATTTTGGATAAGGTGAAGAAGGTGACTGGGAAGAGTGTTGTTCAAGAACATACTAAGGTTGATTCTGAGCCTACGTCCCTGCCAAAGCCAAAGAAGATTGTTATTAAGAGTAAWGTTTCAGAGATTGCTTTGGAGAAGGGTAAGGGGTCAGTCAATGAAGGGTTGGAAAAAACTGCAAAAACTGTGCCGAAAGTTGTTCGGGTTGTTGATGAAGGTCGGGTGAGGGTCGGGAAAAAAATGCTCAGAAATGTGTTGGGGTAGTTGATGAGGAACTGGAAAAAACTGTCCAGAAAGTTGTTTGTGTAGGTGATGAGGTTTTGGAAAAAACTGTGCCGAAAATTGTTGGGGTAGTTGATGAGGGTCGGGAAAAAACTGTTCAGAAATGTATTGGGGGGTTAGTGATGAGGGAGATTTGAAGAAGAGGAAAGCTAAGAGTGTTGCTTTCTCCAAGGCTGAACCAGTGAAGGATCTTTCAAAGAAGAAAAGGTAAAATTATTTTTACAATATCTAATCAAGTATCATAAAATGTATTGAAAGTATCATAAAAAATATTAAAAGTATCACAGAACACACTTATTTCTTTGTATCAAATAATTAGTATGATTCTTTGCAATATCTGATCAAGTATCACAAAATGTATTGAAAGTATCAGAAAAGATACTAAAAGTATCACAGAACACCCTTATTTTTGTATGAAATAATTAGTATGATTTCTTAAAATATC
>BMAC01000020.1:795811-816803 GCA_014905375.1 Phtheirospermum japonicum
TTTTTGAATTGCAGATTTTTGTGCCCATTCTTTACAATGAGCATTATTTTTGTGCTGTGATCAACACTCCTATGAAAAAACTGCAATATTTGGACAACCGCAAGTGGGATGTATTTGATTGCTATGAGAAAGCAGTTCATATTGTGGTAAGTCATATTTCTTTTAATAACAATTGATCCTTATTTTATAGAATCACAAAACATGTTAAATGTATTATATAACATGTTAAAAGTATCACAAACTTACTTTTTCTGTCTGTTTCTTTTTTCAACTTTTTCTGCCTTTGTTTCAACATATTTATTTTACATATAGGCTAAAGAAATGGCAGCTTTTATGGAATCAACAAATCATCCATGTGCTGCCGATATAAAGGATTATGTCTATTATTATGATTTTTTTACAATATCTGATGAAGTATCACAAACTGTACTAAAAGTATCAGAAAAGATATTAAAAGTATCACAGAACACCCTTATTTTTATCAAAAATTTAGTATGATTTTTTTTTGAATTGCAGATTTTTGTGCCCATTCTTTACAATGAGCATTATTTTTGTGCTGTGATCAACAATCCTATGAAAAAACTGCAATATTTGGACAACCGCAAGTAGGATGTATTTGATTGCTATGAGAAAGCAGTTCATATTGTGGTAAGTCATATTTCTTTTAATAACAATTGATGCTTATTTTATAGAATCACAAAACATGTTAAATGTATTATATAACATATTAAAAGTATCACAAACTTACTTTTTCTGTCTGTTTCTTTTTTCAACTTTTTCTGCCTTTATTTCAACATATTTATTTTACATATAGGCTAAAGAAATTGCAGCTTTTATGGAATCAACAAATCATCCATGTGCTGCCGATATAAAGGATTATGTCTTTGAAAATGTACCTTTTCTCTGGCAAACAAGGAAGCATGATCAAGATTGTGGTGTTTATCTAATGCACCATATGAAGCATTTCAATGGCGTCCCATACACATCTCCTAGACTGTTAAAGGTAATTTTTTTTCTTCTTTATTTTTCTATTTTTGTTAATTTTGGACAATAAGGATTGTATTGTAGTTTATAATTTTTTTTTTCTACTTTTTTGAAGGCTCCTATTCGACATGCTATTAGGGATGAGGTTTGTGCAACTCTTATTTCAAGTCCTTTCAACTCTGTTCGTGCTAATGTTTGAAGGAAGTGAAAGAATTTTATGAAGAGAAACCAGAGTTGAAACGACAAATTGCTGAAAAGAAAAAAGCTGATGCTGCAGTTTCTAAGCGTAGGAAGTGATTGTGTGAAGCACATTTTTTGTGCTAGAAACAATTTCAGTTTTTTTTAATGGATGTGTACGTGTTTGGATTTTTCTTGGATATTTAGGCTATGATTTCACTAAGAAGCAGGTGGTTTTAGATTGATATCTGTTTAGTGAAATTTTTTTAGATGAAAATGTTATTTTGGAGGCAGGTAGATTTGTTTTGGATATTTTTGGTATGTTTTCGGTAGGACGCAGGTGGTTTCTTAGATTGATGCCTATTTTGGGGAAGTTTTTTTAGATATATTTGTGTTTTGAAGGCAGGTATGTTTTTGTTGGAATGGATATGTCATTTGAGGAATTTTTATTAGATGTTTTTAGAATGACACTTATTTTTTTATCACAAATTTAGTAAGATTTTTATAATCTCTACTCATGTATCGCAAAATGTATTAAATGTATCTAAAAATATATTAAAAGTATTACAGAACATTATATCACAAAATTGGTATAATTTTTTTAATAAATGTTTAAGTATTGAAAAATGTATTAAAAGTATCAAAAAAAATATATTAAAAGTATCACAGAACATTGTATCACAAAGCAGCATGAATTTTTTATTATATCTGGATCAAGTATTGGTAAATGTATTCAAAGTACAACAAAATATATTATTAAAAGTATTACAGAACACATTTATTATTCTATCCCAAATTAGTATGAATTTTATTATATCTAATTAAGTATCGCAAAATGTATTAAAAGTATCAGATAATATAATAAAAGTATCACAAAACACACTTATATATTTATATTACAAAACTAGTACTGATTTTTATAACAACTCATTAAATATCACAATATGTATTTAAAGTACCAGAAACAATATTAAAAGTTTTTCTGAAAATAAAATTAAAAAAGAAGAACTAAATCAAATGCGGATTTGGTGTCTTTGATCCGAATTCTTTACACACAGCTGCTACATTTGAATTCTTTTTTTACTTTTTCTTTGAAGTGGTCCCTTCACCCTTTTCGATCTCCCCTTATTTTTCGAGCGTTGAGGATCAAGAACTTGATTCTTGGAGCTGCTTGTTCTGTCGGATTCTTCATTAAACTCAATATCTTCAAAGTTTTTCGTGAATTCATTAATTGCAATACAATCTCTACTATATCCTTCTTCCATAATCCTCCGGGCTTCTTCATGTGACTGACATTGCATTAAAAGATTATAGTATTTTCTTGCCATCTCATGTCGCCAAGGAACAAAATCCTCCTGATTTTCGATAGACATACTTTTGACGCTTAATTTGTCCCAAATTTCAGATTTTGCCTTTTTCGTCCATCGTTTCTTGACATACACATCTGAGATTTTTTCCACACCATGCATATTGAAAACCCTTAAAACATGACAACATAAAAATCCACATTCTTCAATCTTCTTGCATGAACATGTGACGAGATGGGTTCTTGGATCAAAAAACACACGATGTATCGTTGCACAGTTTTCATTAGATGAAATGTCAAAGACCTTCATTAATTCATCTTCATAATATATTGTGCATTTTATAGAAAGTCTGGTTATGAATTCATTCTCAAAAACTCGGAAAAGTGATATTATGTACACCTGGGCAGCATGCTTTATGATTGGTATTGAATCCAATGATGACGTTGGAGCAGACTTTGAGCAGGTGAATTCCAGGTTTTCCTCTGTTCTCCTCCAATTCTCTAACATTCTTTTCCAATACTCATAAAAATGAGCCAGGCTCGTCGTTTTCTTCACATTGTACCTGAGTGCATTATTTGTACTTTTTCACTTCTCTGTGATGATAACATTCCGACAGAGAAGAAATCTTTGCTAAAAGTTGTACACCATCTCTCTCTTAAGGTATATAAACGCTGAAATCAACTATTATCTTGTAGATTAAAATCCGAAATCATTGATTCCCAACAACGTTGAAATTCATTCTTATCAACACAACCTAACATATATTTTTACAATAAAGTATTAGATTTGTAATTTAAAGTATCACAAATTATAATTCAATGTATTACAATACTAAAGCAGTATCAGAAAAGTAATATTTACTTTTATAAGTTTTTTACATAAAATTATTGCATTTAATTGTATCAAAAACAAAACCAATATATATATTTTTACGTACCTCTCAAACATTTGTTAAATATGAATCTAAATGCATCATCATTTTTCAGTTTCCCAAACCGGGCTATTGCATTTTGATAGAGGTGCCACAAGCAAAGACGATGTTTTGTTGTTGGATAAACCTGCAAAAACAGAACAATACAGTATTAATAAATGTATTACAAAACCATCTTAAAGTATCACAAAACTACTGTAAAGTATTACAAAAGAAAGTAAAATTAAACCTTCTCTATTGCTGAAGAAATTGCAAGATCTTGGTTTGTGAATATAGTTATTGGACATTGGCCACCCATGGACTTTTTAAAAGTTTCAAATAACCATTCAAATGACTCTGTCTTTTCATCGGCAAGAAATGCACATGCAAATATGACGTTGTTCTTGTGATTGTTCATACCAACAAAAGGAGCACATACTAGATCATACCTATTGGTACGATATGTTGTATCAAAAACTACAACATCTCCATACAGTTTATAATCTTCTTTCATCATTGAGTCTCTCCAAAACAAGCTACATAATCTCCCATCCTCATTCAATCTGACTCTAAAGAAAAAGTCGTCTTCAATAGAAGCTTGCTGAGATAGAATATCGACAATTCTCTGCGCATCTCCACCTTCTATCTCTTGCATTTTGTATTGTGCTACGTAATTGAGATGATCTTTCACTGTATGCCTAAGGTTTTTTTCACCACCTGCCTCCTGCGCCATGTAACAGTAAGAATCCATCGTTCTCATCCCCGAAGATATCATACTTTCTATCGCTTTGCCCTTTTCCTCCGTAATTTCTCTTTGTGATCTATGCCAATGACCCCATTCTGTTCGAGTGAGAGGATGATTATGTTCTTCAACATGAAGAAGAACTTCATATTCTTGTATATTTTTATCCAACTTGATCCTTATTAAAGCTTTACAATCCGTCTGTGTACTAATGACTTTTTTTCTTCTCCCCACAACATCCCCTGTTTTAAAAACATTTTTCCCGGCGCAAGAACAAATAAAATATTTCTCTCTCAATTGTCCATCTGTATTCTTTTTGTCCGTTGACTTGCGCACGTTAAATCCCACCGCACGAGCATGATCACAATACAAATCATAAAGTTCCTATATTGTTTTTCTTCTTATTCCTATTAAAGATCCCCTTATGTCCACTAAATCATTTTGTTCTGCAAATCATTTAAAAGTATTACAATACTATCAAAAGTATCAAATATTGTAATAAATGTATTACCAATGTTATTAAAAGTATTAAAATAATTAGAAAGTGCAGTAATAAAACAACATTTATAAAGTATCACAAATAGTATGAAATGTATCACAAAAGTTATTAAAAGTATTAGAAACAGTATTAAAAGTATAACACCATTGTAAATTGCATTTATACCTTCAATCAAAACAGAATTTATAAGTATCACAAATAGTAAGAAAAGTATCACAAACGGTACTAAAAGTATTACAAAAATTAAGAAAGTGCAGTTATACCTTGGTCAATATCTTCTTCTCTAATTGATGTAGGAATACAATCAGCACTATGACATCCTTCATCCAAAACATCATTACAAAGTATTATAAATAGTATCAAAAGTATCACAAACAGTACTAAAAGTATTACAAAGATAGAAATTTCGATAATACCTGTGTTCGTATCTTCTGCAATAGTATGAATTTCATCCATATCTTCAAGTATTGAACTATTTTCCATAATTTTTGCAGTATATGAATGTCCTCCATATGCATCAACAAAAATTAAAATTAATAGACAAAATATATATCGAACCAATTTTTCCCAATTTTTTCAAACAATAAATTGAGAAGAGATTTTATTTACCTGAAACTGGATTCGAGTCGGAGATACGGAAACTGGATTCCTGATCCGTATCCTTGCTTCGATTTATACTTCGATTTTGTGTTTTTGATTTTGAGCGTTTTTATCATAAATCGATGAATTTGAATCAGAGATGCGGAATTTGAGCGTTTCCAAAATTCGTGTTGAATATGCAGTTTTTCCTGTTGAATTTCCTGCAGAAATTCGTAGATTTTGCCGATAAATCTTAAAGAATTTGAAATTTCGACGATAAATCTCAGAGAATTTTGACGATAAATCTCAGACCCAGACCCACAGGCAAACTCTTCAGCCCACACTTATTTTTTGTGGGTCTGAGTCTGGACCGAGTCAAATTAATAAAATAATAAAAATTGGTCTCATTTTATGAGACTAGACTCACCCAAGACCTACTCTATCAAAAATAACTATAAAGATTATGAAAAAGTATAGAGTGCCTTCAAACAGAATCTATAATTCATTAGCGTCTAAAAAAATTATTTTAAAAACAAAAGTCTCTAAATTCATTAGTCTCAAAGAATCATGCGAGCGTTAGCCCATCATGGGCCGAATTAGTACTTGGGCTGCATTGGGCTGGAGTGCTGTATTATTAGCATTGGTTGTGGGCAGATTAATAAATTTATACACGCACTACAAAAAAAACATACCAATAAAAAGGATTTTATCATTAAATTTCACAAATTTCGATAAAATAGCGACCTAGTAAAAAATATTTATTTGACTTAAATTATACCGATGGATTACCAATAAATCACCTACAACTTCTTAATTCAACAAAAAAAAAATTGTAGATTGTTTTATCGATAATATTAGATTGTGTTGGTAAATATATACCAAAAACCATTTTACAAAATAAAGTTACCTACGATTTACATTTTTCTGTAGGTAATTTAATTTTTTCTTGTAGTGAATGAGAATGGAGAAATTGGTTTTTTTAAGACAGACAGAGAGGGTGCTTTTTTCTTTCACTGAGAGTAAAAAATCCATTCGGTCATGATTCAAAAATTATATATTTTGATGTACGTAATATTAACCCTTAATTCAGGATACGTTCTCCATTTTAATAAATTTTTGAATTTGTGCTATTCACAAACAAAATGTCGAATTTTGAAATGTGGATTATATTTCTCCAAATAAGGAGAAGTGATTCTTAGATGGAGAATTTTATCAAACTTCTCAAGTATGTATGCTATTTTCTATCCGAGGATGATGACATGTAAGAATGCTAAAAATGCTACTCCAATTTCTCTTTTCAATAAATTGGTAGTGAAAGATTAGGTTAGACGGCGTATGTTTACACCTATTTATCCATGTGCATTCCATTCACGCCTCTTTTCTCTTGCAATACAAGGCTGCCATTAATATCTTTGTCTTGTTGTGCTGTGTCTGAGATTCTGAAGTTGACACTTGTTCCCTTTAATTAGTCCCCTGGAGATTGGATGTTGATGTTGGAACAATGATGCATGAAAAGCGATATGTCGGTTTTACGTACTGGTGTTGAGTTTTGAACATGCATTTCCTTTTACCGTATATGCAACGGCTCAGGATCATTTATTTGTCTTTATAATTGTACTGTCGACTTTGATTTGTAAACAGGGGATAATCTTCTCCATTTAATTAACTCTTTATTTTTTTATCTTGAAAGGCCACAGTCTTTATAATTACCGCAATATAGCTGCAGCTCTAAAAAGATTAATCTGTGCAGTTTTGTTGTCTTCAATTTATTCAGTGTGTAGTGTTACAAATGGCTAAAGTTTTATCCGTTGTTTTGATTGTTTGTGCATTTAGTTTTATTTGTAATGTAGTATTAGGACTTGGTTTCTTTTTCTTTTTTTTTAAGAAAGTTTTGGTTGAACTCGTTGTAAAGTCTCAGCTTCCTTTGAAGCTTATTCTTTAGTTTGCTTGAATGTGGTATATCATATACGTACGTAGCTTTGAGGATAATAATTAATTTTACCCTCTTTTAATTTTTTGGATTTTCCGGGGGTGAATATAGCAGTATTGCATTTTATTTTTTCTTGAGCTAACCGGAATGCTATTGAGGAGAATTGGGACCAGACCCAATTGAGAAGCCCTTTTTATATAATCCAGCACACTTAAATTAGGTATTTAGGTTAAATTTTATTTATTTATAATTTTAAATTAAATAAGAAATGATAGGTAATGTTTAGATCATGCCACGTAAGTATTAAAGCCAGATTGGGTTTATTTTGTACCATTTGATAAATTTATCAACTTAATATATGTAGTTTGATACTGACCAACATGACGTATCTTTTCTGAAAAGTGGCCAACATAATGTACTAAAAATGAAATTTTCCCTAAATACGACATGTAGAATCGAACAATTTTTTTTCTCTAATTGCGACAGATAAAATAGAATTAGGGGAGTATTTTAGCGAATATAATCTCTAAACTAAGGAGTTTTGATTTAAGTTCGGGTTTTACTCTTACCCAACATGTCATTTAAAATGGTAGGTTGGAGGTCAACCACCTAGCCGGCCCATTTTGATAGCATTACTGGCAAGGGCGGAGGTACTTCAAGCCTTACCCGGGCTGTAGCCGCGTGACGCCACAATAAATTAAGGTTAGTTATTAGTATTTTACATTTGAATTTTAGATCAACCATGAATTAGCCGGTGATGGTTTTGTGTTTATTTTTCTCTATTGATAAGGCACCCCACTATCAGTTAGTTAAAATTCAATTGAGCCAAGTAATATCAATCTCAATTTGCTAAACGTGTTGTTGTATTAGATTTTTAAACTTTTCTTAATATTCAATTTAATTAGCTAAGACCCGGTGATTTTTAGACTTTTCATAATATTAAAAACAAAAGAACAATAGAGATGCATATAGGTTTTTGAGGAAGACGCAGACAATAAATAAATAAATAAATAAATAAGGGTCATCCAATTTCTATCTTGTATGAAAAACTTCATAATTAATTGGTAAGCTTTCAAAATTCATAAATTCAACGTTCAATATTTCAAACTTAAATTCTAAATTTTAATTCTTTAATTATAATTTAACAATTGAATTGCATTTTCTTTCTAGGCTTCAATAATATTGGTATGTCTATACGAATATCTTTGCATCTTTTATTTTAATAATATTTAACTTGATAATTAACATTGAAAAATGGATTTTGAAAATATTGGTGTATTTAAACTTCATTAAATTCTTGAAGGACGGTGAAGATTTTTGTCGGTTTATCCATGTTATTGGATGTCTCTCTTCTAGTTTCAATGCCTCACTATTAGTTTTTTAGTGGAAAGTGAACTTATAGGTGTTTGTTTTGAAATTTCATTATCTTACTTGATCATCTCTCTCTCTGTCTCTGTTGGGAGTTATACCGTCAAACTTATATATTTTGATTAATGTGATAAATTGTCGAGCTTGTTGGATTCTTTTTCTTATTGTGATTTTGCAAGATAAGGGTAAATCTCAATTGGCGTGTGTTTTATTCCATATTATTTTGTTTTCCATTAATAATACTTTAGCATGAGTGAATTTTTAATTTTGGCTCCGCCACTTATTACTGAAATTGTAACTACTTATCATTTGTACAATTATAACTCTTTTAAAAACTAATTATATTTAAATTTCTTAAAGTGTTGATCTCACCTGAGACCACTCTTAAAAAAGTTGTACGTTCATGAGTCCAACAATCGTGTCTAGCACGAGAAAATGAGGGTGCGAATGAATTTTTTCTTAAAAATTATATAAGTCAACTATTATTTTTATATTCCAATTTTTTATACTAAATATTGTTTGGTGGAGACGTGTTTAGCCACCTGCCTCCGCGGCTCGGTCTCTGCGTGAGTCCCATAGCATTTCATTTACAACTCTCTTTATGCTTAGTCCTTTTGGATTCTCTTGAAATCCACTTTTGACTTGAGAATCATAGGAACTTCTCAAGGATATAACCCGGAACCCTTCTAACTGTTGCTTAATTGATCCGATTTGAACGATTTTACTTTGCACTTCCTTTGAATATGATAAAATGTAGATGATCCGCGAGCATTATTTATCGGCAATACTTAAACGATTCAAGACTTATATAATTTTTTAATTTTCGGTCGTGGATGTGGTCTCCTTATTGCACTCCCTATTCAGTGGAATTTGAGTCCACATCTGTTATTAGTTACAAACTTTAGATTGATCAACAATTGAGTAATGTTTGGACAACTAACTTATGAAATTGTTAATATATTCATGTATATGCATTGATATGAGTTTTTTTTATGTCTCGAAGGTGTCACTAGATTTAGATATTGTTAATTAGTAAAGTAAAAGTCATTTTTTAATGAGTACAGTCATAGTTAGATTAGAATTTATATTCTAAAAGTAATTTGAGAGTTGGATGCTCCAGGTGCTAATGTATCAACTATGTTCCCTTATAAGTAGTAGATAGAAAGTACGAAAGTTTAACCAAATTGTCACATATAACTACACATATAATGGACGACGCAAATCCAATGTCCAGGTACCAACAAAAGAGTTTATCTCACGAATCACTAGTAGGATTTTAAGGTTACGAGAATCCGATTAATTATCAATGAAATTAAAAGAGTGGGTGAAGTTCGATTAATTCCCAAGCTTACTGCTCAAGCAACCCACAAAGTTGGCCTACCAACAAAAGAGAAAAAATAAATAAAACATATGTATTATTATTTATGTACTATATTCTTGGTTTGAATTGCTTTTGTCTGCATGTTTTTGCCTTTGGAATCTAACAAAGTGATGGATTAAAAGAAGAGATGGGCTATTGTTGATGTCCAATCTTGTGACTTATGAGTAGTAAAACTGTTGCTCATAAATTATGTGTTTGCCCTTGCTTTGTTGTCTTAGATACTTAAAATTTTAACGTGTAAATCACGCCATAGATGCGTACACCCAAATCAAGAACTAATAAAATATTAGTTACAAAATAAACATTTATCACGTTCAATTTGTTCTTACCCAAATCACTAAATTAATGTCATCTTACCATACAAATGTTCCGACGTGAAACAAGTTAAAGAATGCATGAATGGGGTTGTATGAATGATGAGTTAAGAAGAGCAAATCGTTAAAGGTGCAACAAATATAACTTTTAAAAGTGTCGCATTCAAAAAAGGTCATATAAGTACTATTATAGTGTTTTATTTTTCTTTTTCTCTCCTCTTTTTCATGTATTTCGATATACATCAAAATTAAATTATCTAAAATTCAATTATGAAAAATCTCTAAAAAAAATTTGAAAGATTTAATTTGCCATCTTGGTTAGACTGGGATGAAACAATTAAATTAATAATATGCACTAAAAAAAACAGTTAAATGCTGACGGGCAAGATTCGTCAGCATACCTGTCAGAAAACGAATGCTGACGGGTTAGGCCCGTCAGCATTTTTGGCGTCAGTAAATGATTTGTTGACGACATTAATAAAACCGTCAACATTTTCTTACGGCTTGTTGACGGGTTTTACCCGTCAGTGAAACACATAGCCATAACCCGAGACCCGTCAGCAATTGCTGACGATTGTGACCCGTCTGGAAATTTGAATTATACTAATGGGTATTTGCCATCAGCATATGCTGACGGTTTCTACCCGTCAGCATTCACAATTATTTTTTAAATTTTAATTGAAATTTTACCTGTTTTTATTCCACATATCAATAATTCAATAATAAAACTAATTTGCATTTTTCAAAAAAAAATATAAAATTAAAAACCAAAACATAAAATTAATTAACAATTTATTTGTATAATTTATAAAATATAAATAACTACCAAATATAAGTAATATTCGTTCGTAAATAAACTAAATTGCCGCGTCATCATAACCATCATCATCAGCAGGAGCAGGAGGAGGATCAGGAGAGCAAGAACAGGAACTAGACCAGCAGGAGCATTAGAAGATCGCCGTCGATGTTGCCCTGCATCACTGCGGCGACTTCCCTTATCACCTGGGCACAGAGAGCATCCTCGTTCTGTAGCATCTGGCGAGCATGCTCCTCACGCATGACCTGGAGCTACTCCTGATGTGCACGCTCGCTCGCCTCGACTTGACTCTTCAAAAGCTCCATCTGCATCTGGATCTCCGAGACACGGCTATCAGGAATAGAGGAGGTACCGCCTCCGGAACTATTTGAAGCCAGAAGAGTTCCTAAACATCTCGTGCCAAATCACCGACCCTTCTTCACCCTGACAGTTTGTAGATAAACCGTGTTCTCATTTATGGAGGTAGGATCCGTGATGAAGCTCAAGCCTCCTCCAGATTTCTCTGATACTACTCCTGCAATATTTTGATTGATGTATTATTTATCGTTACGAGGATTAAAAATAAAAGATATATATTTATATTAATTACATCTAAAAAAATACTTTCAAAAATCTGTTGCGATTGAATATCAATGAAAGAGCCATCGGGTTTCTGGTGCATGGTCAGGAAAAGCTCGAATGCATTGAGTTCCCTACCCAAATCCTCACGTTGTATACACTATTTCAATTATTTTTTAATTATGAAATAATTAATTACTTACGATTAAAATTTATAAACATATTTTAAAATGACTTACGAGACGACATGCATGACCAATCGCAGTGCGAGACATGATTAGCACATATTTGTCCTTATTTTTATTAGCATTTTAGTTAGTTTTCTTATTATTTTTGGTATAAGTTGGATAGTTTAAGTTTAATTTCGTATTTTTATACTTCCAAATTATTTTACCGTATCTTGGTCGTAATTGATGAGAATAGGTGATTATTCGTTATTTTTCACCTTACAAATAAGTAACCGGAAGAGTTCAGCGCATAAACAGATGAAGTTTGATGTTCGAGAGTCGAGAACGAGCTTTCCGATGAAAGAGTAGCAGAAAGATTGAGAGAATGAGACGTGCAGCGAATCTGCATCGGTTGACGCAGGCGTCGACGCTGCGTTGACGCAACTCTGCCCACGACGGTCGACACTATGTCGACTCCAAACTGACATAACTCTCTGAAGCGTCGATCCATAGGTGCGTCGGTCGACGCCCAAGTCGATGTAACTCTCTGTAGCGTCGATCCATGCCCATGTCGGTCGACGCCTCTGCCCAATCGACGCAAGCACACCGAACGCGTCGACGCCGAGCTCCTGTTCGCGTCGATCGATGCGACGGCCTAGAAACGGATTTTAGGGTTTCTTATGCTCCAAGCCAAGGGAAGACTATAAAAGCCCTTCGCCAAGTCTGTCCCAAGACACACCACTACAACCCTACTTACGCTCCTTCAGCTAAAACAACGCACCATTACATCCCATAACAACACAGAAGATCGATACCGGAGATTCAAGAGTCACGAGTTCCAAGCTCCAACCGTTAGTTTGTGACTCGATTTTCGGCCAAGATCTACGCAATCTCTCCGGATTAGCTGGAGAATTTACTGCACTTCTTAGTTTAAATAAGTATTCTAAACTCTTTATTTGCTTTCTTAGTTTAACTTATGCAACTCAGTAGATGTTTTTCGATTATTGTTCTTGAGTCATTTTATGCTTCAAACCATGGATACTTTTGATATTCGAGTTCGTAATCGTTCATTTTGGTTTAATTGATGATAGGTTATTCTTCACGCTTAGATAATTCATTCCGTTTATTCTACGCTTTAGATAATTGCTTTTCGATTATGCTAGTTGATCTTATTTAAGTTCTTAGATTAATTTCTCGAATTTACATGTTCTAGCTGCTGAATTAGATTACATAGTTCATGCATTTCAATTTCTTAGATAATCAAAAGCAATCAACCCCCCCCTCCCCTCCCCCCCCATTTGTATAAGTTACTTTGATTGAACAAACTATTCAAGATTCCAATTGTATGTTCCTCGAGAGACGACTCGAGTTAACTTTGCCAACCTACACGCGATCCCGTCCTCTTGCGGGCAAGCTATTGAATTTCTGACAAATATTTATAAGTGGGCACACACAAAAAGTTTGAATCAAAAATTGGTGCCGTTGCCGGGGAAACATAGCAAAGGTTTCACTAATATGTTTGTTCGTTTTATTTTTAGCCATCTATTTGTATAATTATTTTCTCTAGTCGATGCGTTTAATTTTCTGTTGAGTGTATGCAAGGTCGAAGATCACTTAGACCCGAACTTGCATCATTCATCAACAATATTCATCATTCCCATCAAGCGAGACCTCCTCACATATCCGAAAGTGAATCGTCTGCCACCACTGATTTCGTTTGTGATCCGGTTCCTCAAACGATGTTGAGGCTAGACAATCCTACCCACAACAATGAAAACGATCAACCACCAAGGAACCCACCTATACGACAGAGAAACGAATACGGGAGTGAACCAATTCACCCCAACGGACCGGCACAACCTCGAGAATATTGGGAAAATATTCAACGGAATATGATGGACCAGAATGAAGAGCGAGGAGGAGGAAATAGAAATCGCCACCACTACGACCAAGATAACTATTCTGAGAGATCTTACCATGGAGACGAGCAGATTGATGACTGGCTTGCTAATAACCCCTACAATGAGAGGAACGAGTACGATAGAAACTACGCGAGGCTTAATAATCAAGAGAGACACCAACGGGGGACGCGCGAGCCAAGACAAAGAGAGTTCACGACTCCTCAAGTGGGTCCCTATAGTTCTGCTATTGTGTTGGGTAGAACTGCAAGAGACTTCGAGCTGAAACCTCATATAATCAACAACCTCCCGACATTTCATGGCCTCGCTAACGAAGATCCGTTAACTTTCCTCAAGGAATTCTATGCCGAAGTTAGTAGGATCCCATCTCCGGGACTTCATCACGAAGACCTCCAAATGATGTGTTTTCTAAGCTGCATGAGGGATAAAGCCAAATCTTGGCTACTTTCACTAGAACTGAAATCTCTAATCGACTGGCCCATGGTTAGCGATAAGTTCATAAATCAATATTACTCAGCTCAGACGACGGGTCACATTAGGAGACAAATAGCCAACTTTGTCCAGCAAGATGGGGAATTGCTCCACGAAGCATGGGAATGTTTCAAATCACTATTGCAAGCATGCCCACATCATCACAACACTCCGGGAATGGTAAATCAACTGTTCTACGAAGGGCTTTTGGAATCCTACAAAAACAATGTAGAAGTAGCTGCTGGAGGAGATTTTGGATACTTGACATCAACAGAAGCCAAGCAATTGTTTGAGAGGATGAGCAAGAAGTCCAGGCAAACGAGCTCTCGACCACGAAAGATAAGAGTTAACAAGGCGACTGAGGTGCCAAGCAACGAAACCGTTGAGACATGCAACCGCTGTGGGGAGCAAGGGCATTTTGTGGACACATGAAAAATGGTGTGTTACGACGAATGCGAAGCCGAGGCATATGCCATCAAGGATCAAATGCGCCACCAAGACCTTCCAACTTATGAGCACAGACCTCTAACAAAATTTAACACACAATGAAACTCTCCTTACTTAAAATGGGGCCCTGGAAATCCACACTTCGCCCCCACACAAACTGATTCACCGCCACCACCACCAAACAAACCGCCAACAAATGGACTGACACCTACTCCGATACAGCCAAACGATCAACTGTTAATTTGGCAGCAAAACCAAGTCACCGAAACAATCAGAAATAGAGATGGGCTCACCAATATAACTACGCAAGTTAATAAGCAGGGAGAATTTCTGAGCGATCTCTCAAGGAGTGTGAAGAATTTAGAAAAAATGATGGTCCAAATGGCAACTTCTATGGTTCCCTTTCCAAGTCGTATACGCCCATCCAAAGAAAATAAGAAGTTCATGGAACTTTACAACCTGCTGAAGAACTTCAACGTTAATCTCCCTCTTTTGGAGGTAATCAAGACGATGCCCGCGTACGTTAAATTTCTCAAGGAGTTAGTTGCAAGGGAACGGCGATTGGAGACAACTCAACGAGTAGAATTAAACAAGGAGGTGAGCGTCATTTGCAAGGGTTTGCTACCCAAAAAGGATAAAGACCCGGGGAGTTTTTGCATAACTATCACCTTAGGAAATGGGCAAATGGCACGTGGGATGCTCGACCTTGGTACAGGAATTAATTTAATGTCGTATTCACTTTATAAGGAATTTGACCTAGGAACAATGAGGCCAACGACGATGTGACTGCAATTGGCGGATCGATCAATTAGACAACCACTTGGCATAGTTGAAGATGTATTAGTTCAAGTCATCGAGCTTGTAATTCCAGTCGATTTTTTCATACTTGATGTCGGCGAAGTTCCAAAAGAAGGCACGAAGCATACTATCCTGCTAGGCAGACCTTTCATGTCAACTTCTCATACGCTGATTGACGTGCACAAGGGGAGGATGACCCTATCCGTTTTGGGTGAGACAGTCATATTTTCACTTAAAGAGATCCACAACACTCCTTCTCCGTACATGCACGAAGAATTTTTGTTTATTGACCCTATTGCATCTTGTATTCACGAGCTCAAAGGAATCACTGTGCTAGATGAGTTAAGTGTCGAGGACGACACGGAATTTTTAAACAGGGTGGCAGAGATGTTGGAAATAGACTTGAACGAAATCACTGAAGATTATGAAGAAGTTGAAGATTTCGATGAGGAATTGTGCGAAATAGCTAACGCACCTGAACTTGGGACGAAAGTGGAGTTAAAACCACTGCCAAGCCATTTGAAGTATGTTTTCCTCGAGCCTAACGAAACGAAACCCGTCATCATATATTCAGCATTGGCGGAACATTAAGAAAAAGAATTGATTGCGGTGCTGAGTAACCCCAAGGAAGCGATAGGATGGAGCATCAGCGACATTAAAGGAATACGCCCTGTTACTTGCATGCACCGAATCGAGCTAGAACCCGACGCCTGGCCTGTTAGGGACAGTCAACGAAGACTGACGCCAACACTTTATGAAGTGGTCAAAAAGAAAATTTTTAAACTTAAAGACGAAGGAATTATCTTCACTATTTCTGACAGTAAATGGGTGAGCTCAATCCATGTGGTTCCGAAGAAAGGAGGCATCACCATCACCGAAAATGACGAGGGCGAGATAGTTCCAACCCGAATGACGACTGGATGGCGTATGTGTATCGATTATAGGAAAATGCAGCCACTCACAAGGATCACTTTCCTTTGTCATTCATAGACCAACTTCTCGACAAGCTTGCTGGACACGAATTCTATTGCTTCTTGGATGGCCTTTCGGGCTATTACCAAGTAGCCATCGCTCCGAAAGATCAAAGCAAGACAACGTTCACATGCCCTTTTGGAACTTTTGCCTTTCGAAAAATGCCCTTCGGTTTGTGCAACGCACCAACGACTTTTCAAAGGTGCATGCTCTCAATTTTTAGTGATTTTATTGATGATTTTCTTGAGGTATTCATAGATGATTTTTTATTTTTGGGTCATCTTTTGAGAATTGTTTATCTAATTTGTCTAGAGTTTTAGAATGTTGCATTGAGAAGAATCTAACTTTGAGTTGGGAGAAATCCCATTTTATGGTAAAAAGTGGTACTGTTCTAGGTCATGTTGTTTCTAAAAAGGGGTTGGAGGTTGATAAAGAAAAAATAGATGTGATTGAAACCCTCCCCCCTCGAGATGTTAAGGGAATTAGGAGTTTTCTGGGTCATGCAGGTTTTTATAGACGTTTTATCAAAGATTTCTCAAAAATAAGTCGTCCACTTTGCAAATTATTGACTTTAGATACTCCTTTCGTTTTTAATGAAGAATGTATGAACGCGTTTAATGAGATAAAAGAAAGTCTTACTTCTGCCCCTGTGGTTGTTGTTCCTGATTGGACCCTACCCTTTGAAATTATGTGCGATGCCTCTAATGAGGCGGTTGGGTCCGTTTTAGGGCAACGTGTGGATAAATTGCTTAGGGTTATTTATTATGCTAGTTATATGCTAAACGACGCCCAATGTAATTACACCACAACTGAAAAAGAATTATTGGCAGTTGTATTTTTACTTGATAAATTTAGATCATATATAGTTGGAGCCAAAGTAATTGTACATACGGATCATGCTGCATTGCGTCATTTATTTTATAAACCCCAAAGTAAACCACGTCTTATTAGATGGGTTTAATTGCTGCAAGAATTTGATGTGGAAATAAAAGATAGACGAGGTTGTGAAAATGTTGTAGCTGATCATTTGTATAGAATGATAATTGAGGAGAACGAGGGCGAGAAATTTATGATTAATGATCTATTCCCTTATGAGAATGCTTTTAATCTTGAGCAATTAATTACTACTTGGTATGCTGATATTGTAAACTATCTTGCTTGCAAAATTATACCTAACCATTTATCCTACCAAGAACGGAAAAGATTTTTGAGTAAATGCAGGGACTACTTTTGGGATGACCCCTATGTGTTCAAACGCTGCAACGATGGGCTTAACAGAAGGTGCGTTCCAAACGATGAAATAGGGAGCATTTTGCAATTTTTCCATGACCATGGAGGGCATTTTGGAGCTTAAAAGACAGCATTCAAGTTGTTACAAGTTGGATTCTATTGGCCAAGTCTATTTGCCGATGCATTCGAGTATTGCAAAACGTGCGACAACTGCCAACGAACCGGCAACAAAGGGAAGCGAGATGAAATGCCGCAAGTACCTAATCAACTAGTGGAAATTTTTGACGTATGGGGAATAGATTTCATGGGACCCTTTCCTAAAAGCGTAGATTTCGAGTATATTCTGGTCGGTGTCGACTATGTATCTAAATGGGTGGAAGCGATCCCCGCTCGAAGAGCTAATGCGGAGGTCGTTCTTAAATTTCTCCAAGAAGATATTTTTAGTAGATTCGGAGTGCCCAAATTAATTATAAGTGATGGAGGAAGCCATTTTTGCAACCGAGCGTTTGCAAGGCTGATGACGAAATATGGGGTCCGACACAAGGTAGCTGCGCCATACCACCCTCAAACGTCTAGATAAGTCAAAACGAGAAATCGTCATCTAAAGGCTATCCTCGAGAAGACAGTTGAACCAAGTCGGAAGGATTGGGCGGTTAAGCTTGTCGACGCACTGTGGGCCTATCGAACAGCCTATAAGACAGTGCTTGGTATGAGTCTTTTTCGATTCGTCTATGGGAAGGCGTGTCATTTGCCCGTTGAGCTAGAGCACCGAGCTAGCTGGGCCATTCGCAATTTAAACATGAACTATGATGATGCGGGTGAGTATAGGAAGCTAGAGTTGACTTAGCTTGAGGAAATAAGAAACGAGTCTTATGATGATGCATGGAAATAAAAGAAGATAACAAAAATACGCCACGACCGAAGACTCGTTAACAAGCATTTAGAGGTAGGTAAGATGGCTCTAGTCTATAACTCGAGATTGAAACTTTTTCCAGGAAAATTGAAGTCAAGATGGAGTGGCCTTGTAATTAAAGAAATCAACGAGTTCGGAGCGGTCACCCTTTACGATGGAAAGTGAGACGTAATGTTTCAAGTTAACAGACATCGAGTTAAGTTATATCGTGACGGAGAGGCAACGAGTCAAGATCGTGAGATGACGAAGATAGTGGACCCACCTCCGATTATAAATTAATCACAAATACTCGCGTCGAGCAAGGGACGTTAAAAGATGCGCTTCTTGGGAGGCAACCCAAGCTATTTTCTTTTCTAACCCTTGTATTTCTTTTTAGTTATTTCTTTCCTTTTCTAATATTTTATGTTTATGAAACAGAGTTTATGTTGTCAGGGAGTAATCAATTCGTGGAACGGGAAACAGGAAATTCAATTTGGTGTCCAACACACCAATCGCGTCGACCGACGCCAGCATCGACGCTGCCTGTGCGCCTGCGTCGACTGGTAGCGCGGAATTTAGAAATTTTGGGATGCGATTTTTGGGTATTTTTTTCCCAATAAGTAAGTGATTTTATGGTAATTTTTTGCACGAGATTTGGCTGGTTTTGGAGTCTAGATCTATTACCTTAAGAGAGTTCTAAATAGAATAGGAAACTTAATATCTCTTCCCTTATTTATAATTTGGGTAAATCTATGACTCCTATTTTCAAGAGCTCTTAATTCCTATATAAACCACCACCACCACCACCCCTGCACTCTTTATTTCATTATTCCCTTGTGTTCTAAGCCTCCCTAAACCAAATAAATTTAATTCTCAAAGTCTTTCAACACCATGAGGCCAATTCCACAAGAAACCAGCAACCATGAAAATAGGTGGATGTTGAGGAAGGAGCATGAAGAAGAGTTGGACCAGCTTCAAGTTGAAATCGAAAAGATGAAGGATAGGGTTGGTGGTTGTCGAATGGACGAAGTCCATTACACCCCCCAAATCGACGCATTGAAGGATCAATTGAGGAAATCGGAAGAAATCAACGAGGGGTTGAGGGACATGAATCTCCAACTAAGGGGCACCATCAGAGATTTGAGGGGAATAGGGCGTGATCTCGAGCTAAGGAAGGAGAACCCTGAGGAGCGTGACATGTCCGTGGACGAGCTTCACGACGAACTTCTCATGGCTAGAGAGACAATTGCGAAGTTAACCAAGCAACATACTGATATGTTGTGGGGCGAAGCTGAATTTGAAAGCGAGATCGCCTTTAGGGACAAGCGCCTCGAAGAAAAAGAGGCCAAAATAGATGCAGTAGTGATACATGGGATGGGCCTCATACGACAGAATTACGATATCCGTGAGGAGAAATTCGTGCTCTTACGCCGAATTGAGGAGATGGAGGCCAAAATCAAGAATCTAAACGAGGGGAATGCGACACACGAATGGAACATAGGATACTGGAAGAAGTGTTTGGATGAAGCTAACAAGAAGATTGCCGCACTGGAGAATTTACGCAATGGATCCCCTTAGACTCGTAGGACGTTGCCACTAGCTATTTGTTTAAGTTTTTCCATTATCGAGTCATAGGATTGTCCTCCTACACTATCCTGTTTATTTATTCACAATTTTAATTTTATTCAGTTGTCTACGTGTTTCCAATCAGCATTAATAAAATTCTTATTTTTCACACGTCCCTTGTCTTTAAATATTTCTTCGGTTATACCATGGACATTTTTGATTTACTTGTGAGATTGTGCAGTTTATCCATGGCTAATGATCATTTAGTGGTAAGGTTAGCAGTTCGAAAATAAAACTGACAATTTTGACTCCGAAGGCGCATCGATCGACACTACCTACCCTCGGCATCGACGCTAGCCAGGGCGCGCACGGTGGTCAGCAGTGATAGGTAGCATCGATGGTGCACGTCGCCCGATGCGTTCCGGCGCTAATCGATGGTCGTCCTTCTCGTTTGATGGAACAATGTCCTCTTGTTCCGCCGCTTGCTGATGGGCCGTGTCAGTGATTTCTGTGTTTTATTACTGCTGATGAACACTATTTTTCTTGTTTGTTTTTATTTGATATTCTACGTTTACTCGTTATTGTTGGTTTTTCGACTGTTTTGTTTCAAGGACCAATCCAATCACAAGCCGCTAGACAACGGGAAATTGCACGGCTTCAATTGGGAAAATTCGACCATTAATTTTCAGGGACGTTTTTCCTACTTTTATCCTCTTTTGATTTGTTTTTCTTTATATTTATGGCAATCAGGGGATTGCCGAGTTTTTAGAGAGGGGAATGGTTGAGTATGATTGAAACTCATGTGCAATTTAAATATTTTACGTGATGGATTGCTATTTCTGCGCTGAATTGTGTTTGTATGGCATGCCTGTCAAAGTTAGCTAAGTATGATTTGAGGTTCTAGTCTTTTGAGCGTGCATAAGTGATTATTTATATTGTAAAATGATACTTGGACGCAATTTAT
>BMAC01000020.1:823378-839638 GCA_014905375.1 Phtheirospermum japonicum
GTATTAGAACGTGCATGAAAATCATTACTCCAAACTTATTTCCTTTTATATAATAACCAGTTTAACACCCGCATATTACGTGGGATTTGAAAAAAAGTAACACTCATTAAAAATATTGAAATAATTTAACACAAATCGTAACATTATTTTTCTATTTACATAAAGATTATTCTTCACAATAAATAATTTTTACACATAAATCTTATCTTTATTTGTTCTAATTACAGTAAGACTGATTTTCACAATAAATAATTTTTAATTATTTTTACCCGGGGGTCACGAAACTAGTTGTAAGACATAGCAAAATATCCTATACTTGAAAGAAAACCCGTAGAAAATTGAGTTTGTAAAAATATAAAATATACACACCCGCGTGTCGCATGTAAATGTGATATAAAAAATCAAAATCCATAAAGCACTGATAATTTTATTAAAAAACGTCGTATATCTAACTTTTAATATATGTAATATTATTTTTTTCCTTTTTTCTTTTTTCTGCTAAAACATTAATTTGTTCATATAGATATATAATGTGTTTATCAATCATTTTATTGGAACTAATGCTTAATCCGTGCGATGCACGGAGTGAATTGAATGGATGGTGTAAATTCATTCGATGTAACTGTAATATTATTAATTTATTAATGTAACATAATAACTTAAAATACTCAAGTCACGATTTGGTAAATTCGAGCAAATTTAAAATAAAGGGCGTGGATATACACAACTCGTTTTATTTATTAGTTCACCCCCACTAAAAATGTTATCACAAAAATATCAATATTATCCTTAAATCCTACACCCCTAAATATTTCATCTCCTTCAACTCTCCACCACCACTCTAGCCGTCGCCCATCACTGCCGCCACTGCCATTGCCACCGTCTATTGAAGAATATAAACAAAACATGCACATAGAAATACGAACAATTGCAAAAAATTGATTCGAACACAAAACACATGTTCGAAAAATTGATCTGAATGCCCCCTTTAAAGCTTGTTCAAATTTTTTTCGAACAACGTTGTTGTAAATTGAATTTATTATAATTAAATGGTACAACAAAAATTCGTGTTAACAAATTGTATAGGCTCGTTCTACGTGTCGTGTAGATAATCATAGCCTTTTGAATTTCTCAAATCCATTTATTGGTGAGTGAGAAATGATGCTTGGAAGTTGAACAGTTGCTTAAGTTCAATTTCGTTTATCCCACATTGAATGTTAGTCAATGTGGAAGGGAGTTTAAAATTAATTACATTTCTTTAGTGTACATCAAGTGGGCCAGAGAGTGTTATGGGCTTTGTGTAAACAAAGCTCCGATCGGGTCCGAGCCCGAGCCCGAGCCCGGGCCCTGGGACTTGGGCAATTGGCTAGTCCAATAGTGGGGTTCTGTTTCGACCCAGGCTTTCTTTTTTGAACCTGCACGCACCTGAGAAGCTGAGAAGATTTTGAACTCACTCCTGACCGTTACGAAAATGGCTACCTGAACGTCCAGACGTTTCCAAACATGTGAATTCAAACATGCAATGTTTGTGCACGCTGAATCCGTCCAGGTTCATGCTGGATGAAGCTGACTGTTTGAATGACTTAATGACGCCTTTAAGGACGTCATTAAGTAGGTTGTTACCTCCCAGATGGCAACCCTATAAAAGGGTGGGTACTCCTGCATTTTTTACTCACACGAAAAATACAAACACCTGAAGCACCTGGAAAAACGAAAACATAAAACACCTGCATACAGCATTCATATTTTTCTGCAGTTTATTTTTTACATAACTCAGTTCATTTTCGACCAGTTCGCCGGAGCTCTGATATTTACGGTGTTGTAATATCAGAGACGAAGTCGTTTCATCATTGGGGACGAATAGCCAAAATCGAAGGGCACTACAGGGGCTATTTCGTCTTGCGGACAGAGTTCTAAACTCGACTCAACTTAACTATTTTCTTTCTCTTTTATTTTTCCAGTTTCTAGTGTGTTTACAGATTGTTCCCTTTTTGTGCTCAAAGTTGTATTTCTAACAATCGCAAGACGAAATATTGGAATTTATAATCTACTGTTTTAATATCCCTAACTGGAAAAATGTCGACCTCCAGCACTCCGATCAGTTCGACCGTTCCTGCTGTTACCTCTACCATTTCGACGACGACCACTGCCCCTACAATCACGAACACCATGACGATTGGCGCCTCTACGCCAAACACGACCATGAGTCATGCTGACTTCCTTTTCAACCAAGGGACCATCAACACCCTCCTGGAAACACTGTCGAGGCGCATCTCGGCAAACAACCCAAACTCGGGATCGTTCCCTTATGGGATGGGGACTTCGGTCCAAACTGTGTCAGCTTCGACTGTGATCCATCCTTCTGGGATGACGGGAACTACGGTTCCAAGTATGTTTTCAGCCACTACTTCGGCCGTTGGATCATTCCCTTATGGGATGGGGACTTCGGTCCAAAATACGTCAGCTTCGAATGGAATCCATCATTCCGGGATGTCGGGAACTTCGGTTCCGAACATGTTCGCAACGGCGCTGCCGACGTACTCACATGTTTCAACTACCCACTCAATGGGTACGATGGGGACTTTTGTTCCAACTATGACCGCTCCGGTGCACTCCTCACGGATTATGCCCGCCGCGGAGAAGCCTCCAAAATTCAATGGGGAAGGCTTCAAGAGGTGGCAATAAAAGATTCTATTCTACCTTACGATGCTTGGCTTCGCTAACTTCGTGAAGGAAGACGAGCCACCTACTCCGGATGAGTCCGAGACCAACTTCAATGTTCGTGCCGCCTACGATAACTGGCACAACGGTGACTATCTGTGCAAAGGCTTTCTCCTGAGTAGCCTAGAAGATAGTTTGAGCAACTTGTACTTGGACGCAAAGACCTCCAAGAATATCTGGGAGGCACTTGAGAAGACGTACAGTTCCGATGAGGCTGGAACTAGGAAATTTGTAGTCACGAATTTCATGGACTACAAGATGGTTGATTCTCGCCCGGTTATGAAACAAGTTCAAAAGTTTCAAATGCTGGTGAATGAAGTCCACGCCGAGGGGATGGTTCTTCCGGATGCTTTCACGGCTTCTGCCATGATTGATAAGCTTCCATCGAACTGGAAAGACTTCAAGACGTACCTCAAGCACAAATGAAAGGCGATGTCTCTCGAAGATGTTATCCGGAAGGTACAAATTGAGTCCGAAGTTCGAACTCAGTACAAGAATTCTAAAAGTTCGGATGAACCTCGGGTGAACCTACTTGAACGTGGAGACAACTCAAAGAAGAGGCCGCGTCCTGGCAACTCTAAGCCTAAAGCTCCTTCTTCTAAGAAGTTCGACGGCGACTGCTTCAATTGTGGCAGAACTGGACACAGGTCTAAGAACTGTCACAAGCCAAAGAAGAAGAAGGGTAATCCAAGTGCTCACTTAGCCGAGAGAGAGATGACTAGTGATGATCTCATTGCAGTTATCACTGAGGAAGCTAACATGGTCGAGAACCGTGGTCAATGGTTCATCGATACTGCTGCAACTACCCATGTGTGTGCAGACCGGAGCTTGTTCTCCAAATACCATCCTTGTGAGGGAAGGAAGTTAAACATGGGAAACCAAGCGTCTTCGCAAGTTGCAGGTGTTGGTTCAGTTGTTCTGAAAATGACCTCTGGCAAGGAGATCACTCTGAATGAGGTGCTGCATGTTCCGGACATCCGGAAGAATTTAGTCTCTGGTTCAATACTAGTTAGTCGTGGTTTTAAACTTGTATTCGAGGCTAATAAATTTATTTTGTCAAAGTTTGGAACACCTCTGGGAAAGGGTTACCTTACAGATGGACTGTTCAAACTCAGTGTAATGGCTATACGCCCAAAACCTATCATTAATAAAATTGCTTCTGATTCCTCTTACTTGACTGAGTGCTCTAGTTTATGGAATTGTAGATTAGGTCACGTTAATCTAAATACAATAAAACGTTTGTCAAATCTCAATTTACTTAAGGTAAATGAATTTGTTAATAAAAGTAAGTGTGAAATTTGTGTAGAAGCAAAAATGACAAGGTTACCGTTTAAATCGGTAGAAAGGAGCACGACACCTCTAGAATTAATTCACACGGATGTATGATTTGAAATTTGTGCAAATAAGAGGTGGTAAAAAGTATTTCATTACTTTTATTGACGATTGTACAAGGTATGGTTACCTATACCTTTTAAGAGGTAAAGATGAGGCTATTGAAGCTTTCAAGAACTTCAAAAATGAAGTCGAAAATTAACTTAACTGCAAAATCAAATCTATCCGGAGTGATAGAGGAGGGGAATACGTAGCTCCATTTGAGGAGTTGTGCAACGAAAGTGGCATAATTCATCAAACTACAGCTCCGTATATACCTCAATCGAACGGAGTTGCAGAACGCAAGAATCGTACTTTGAAAGAGATGATAAATGTGTTGTTGATTAGTTCTGGGTTACCTCAGAACATGTGGGGGGGAGCTGTTTTAACAGCAAACTATATCCTCAATAAGATTCCACTTAAAGGAAGGGACGAAACTCCCTATGAGTTGTGGAAAGGAAGGAAACCTTCTTACAAATACCTCAAAGTGTGGGGGTGTTTAGCGAAGGTAGAAGTGCCTCTACCAAAGTAGGTGACAATCGGACCCAAAACGGTTGATTGTATTTTTATTGGTTATGCACTGAATAGTATCGCATATCGATTTATAATTCATAGGTCAGATGTTCCGGACATGAATGTCGGAACTACCATTGAGTCAAGGAATGCGATATTCTTTGAAGAAATCTATCCTTGTAAGGATAAAGCTGCGACCAGTTCAAACACTGGTAATGCTGAAGGAACTACAAGTCACAAACTTGTGGGGGTTGAACCTAGGTCTCGTAAACGACCCGATTCAGAACTTGAAGCTCTAACTCTTAGATGGAGCACTCGAGCTAAAGTTGCAAAGGACTTTGGTCCCGACTATGTGTTTTTTCTCTTGGATGAAGAACCAAATTCACTGAAAGAAGCTTTCTCACGGACTGATAGTTCATTTTGGAAGGAAGCTGTACAGAGCGAGATCGATTCGATCATGCAGAACCATACGTGGATTCTGACTGATTTACTTGAAGGTTGTAAACCTTTAGGGAGTAAATGGATTCTAAAACGAAAGTTCAGAGCTGATGGATAAATCGATAAGTATAAAGCTCGTTTGGTTGTTAAAGGATTTCTCCAGAAGGAGGGATATGATTTCTTTGATAAATACTCTCCTGTGACGAGAATTACCTCTATCCGGGTGCTTCTAGCGATTGCTGCTTTGCACAATCTTGAGATTCACCAAATGGATGTAAAAATAGCTTTTCTAAATGGCGATTTAGAAGAGGAAATCTATATGAAACAACCTGAAGGTTTTGTAAAAACTGGACAGGAAAGAAAGGTGTGCAAACTTGTTAAGTCTTTGTATGGCTTGGAACAAGCACCTTTACAATGGCACTTGAAATTTGACGAAGTGATGATGTCAAATGGCTTCAAGATAAACGAGTGCAACAAGTGTGTATACATTAAGAATACTAATGACAGATTTGTTATAGTATATCTTTATGTAGATGATATGTTAATCATGGGTAGAAACCTACAAGTGATTAACGAGACGAAACTCATGCTAAAAAGGAATTTTGACATGAAGGATCTGGGAGTTGCTGACACAATTCTTGGCATAAGAATCTTAAGAACTCCAGATGGAGTTGTCCTATCACAATCTCATTACATTGAGAAAGTGGTCAAGAAATTCAATGCACACGATAGTCTTCCAGCAAAGACACCTTTGGAACTCGACGTTCACTTAAGTAAGAACAGAGGTGAACCTGTTGCTCAGAAAGACTATGCTAGGATCATTGGATGTCTGATGTACATCTCTAACTGTACAAGACCTGATCTAGCTTGCTCGGTAAACAAACTGAGTCGATATACAAGCAATCCAAGTAGAGAATACTAGAAAGCACTTGTGAGAGTTTTGAGATACTTAAAGTATACTCTGAACTTTGGGCTACATTATGGTAGATACCCCAGGGTACTTGAAGGTTACTATGATGCAAACTGGATATCCGACACAAAGGACTCTCTGTCAACAAGTGGATATGTGTTTGTAATTGGGGGAGGAGCTGTTTCTTGGAGATCCACTAAACAGACATGTATAGCCCGATCCACCATGGAATCTGAGTTTATCGCTTTGGACAAATCAGGTGAAGAAGCAGAATGGCTTCATAACTTTTTAGAAGATATTCCATGTTGGGAGAAACCCGTGCCGCCGGTTATGCTTCACTGCGATAGTCAAGCTGCAATTGGAAGTGCAAGAAGTGGTTTGTATAATGGCAAGTCTCGACATATCCGTCGGAGACATAACACCGTGAGACATCTGTTATCGAGTGGGATTATCTCTGTTGACTACGTAAGGTCGATAGATAATCTAGCGGATCCATTCACTAAGAACATAGATCGAGATCAGATGTACAAGTTGCTTGAAGGAATGGGAGTGAAATCCACATCTTAAAGATGATTGTAGTGGAAACCCAACCATGATGAGTGGAGATCCCACAAAGTTGGTTCAATGGGAAAACTAAACTATAAGATTCTGGGTAAGTAAATCTCTACGACCCTATTCCTTAACGGCAAAAGTAGAGTTTATAATCTGTCACGTGGTGAGGATAAATCTCTGATTTTTAATGATTCTTTTGCAGGTCTTTGACTTGAGTATGACAGAATGCTGATTAGAAGAATCACCTATGTAAGCGAGAAGTGAGGGTCACTTCTACTGTATGCTTATGAATCCAAATAATTTATCCATGGCCATAAACGGACACAAACTTGAGAACGGAAGATTTCTTAGACCTTAGTGGGTTGGTACTATTGTCTAGTATACACAAAGGGGAATAGTTCAAGAATTATGTTCACTAATCCACCTGTATGCTCGGTAGTATTAACTAAGGAGGGTTCAAGGCCACAAGCCACCTATCCCTATTCTCTATTGTCTCTTAAGGACTGATCTATATATTTGCATTCATGTTTTTCATTTTTTGGAGTTTCTCAATCATGTGGGGGATTGTTGTAAATTGGACTTATTCTAATTAAATGGTGCAGCAGAAATTCGTGTTAACGAATTGTATAGGCTCATTCTACGTGTCGTGTAGATAATCATAGCCTTTTGAATTTCTCAAATTCATTTATTAGTGAGTGAGAAATGATGCTTGGAAGTTGAACGGTTGCTTAAGTGCAATTTCGTTTATCCCAAATTGAATGTTAGTCAATGTGGAAGGGAGTTTAAAATTGATTACATTTCTTTAGCAAGTGGGCCAGAGAGTATTGTGGGCTTTGTGTAAACAAAGCTCACGCGGGCTCTTGAACTTGGGTTCGCCCATCCACCTTCGGCGAAGCCGATGGCGGAGCCGAGCGGATCCGAGCCCGAGCCCGAGCCCGGGTCTGGGCCTGGGACTTGGGACTTAGGACTTGGGCAATTGGTCCAAATTGGCTGGTCTGATTGTGGTGGTCCGTGTGTGGGGTTCTGGTTCGACCCAGGCTTTCTTTCTTGAACCTACACGCACCTGAGAAGCTTTTGAACTCACTCCTGACCGTTACGAAAATGGCTACCTGAACGTTCAGACGTTTCCAAACATGTGGATTCAAACATATAATGTTTGTGCACGCTGAACCCGTCCAGGTTCATGCTGGATGAAGCTGACTATTTGAATGACTTAATGATACCTTTAAGGACGTCATTAAGTAGGCTGTTACCTCCCAGATGGCAACCCTATAAAAGGGAGGGTACTCCTGCATTTTTTACTCACACGAAAAATACAAACACCTGAAGCACCTGGAAAAACGAAAACATAAAACACCTGCATACAACATTCATATTTTTCTGCAGTTTATTTCTTACATAACTCAGTTCATTTTCGACCAGTTCGCCGGAGCTCTGATATATACGGTGCTGTAATATCAGAGACGAAGTCGTTTCATCTTTGGGGACGAATAGCCAAAACCGAAGGGCACTACCGGGGCTATTTCGTCTTGCGGACAGAGTTATAAACTCGACTCGACTTAACTACTTTCTTTCTGTTTTATTTTTCCAGTTTCTAGTGTGTTTACAGATTGTTCCCTGTTTGTGCTCAAAGTTGTATTTCTAACAAACGTTGTATTGTTCGATCAAAAAGTTTAAACACATGACATATGCTCGAGAAACCATAGACGGACACCCCTATTTTTCATTTGTTTCTTACCCTTTGCCGCCCATCCATCACTTACCTTTCACCACCCATCACGATTTTTCTTCTTCCTGTTCCACAGTGGCGGCGACGGTGTGATGGGCGATGATAATGGCAAAGTTGGAGTGGTGGTGAAGGGTTAGAGAAGATGATGTGTTTGGGGGGGTAATTTTTGGCATTTTGTTGATTTTTTCTTAATGGGGTGAAATCATTAATAGATGGGGTGCCTATATCCGAGCCCTAAAAAAGTTAAACGTAAATAACTCCACATTCATATATTATGAAATAAATTTTTGCATACTACATTATACGTCAAACAATAGTTTAACTCAAATGACAATAGTTTCAACCTCTCCCATTTAGTTAGTCGCGAAACAATCATATTAGTCACTTTTATTACAAATCATTGAGTCCATCTCCTTGTTTAGTCTTTGTATCAAAGATTATAATAAATTCAAGCTTTTCTAATTATCGGTATCCATTGTACTTGTTTGTCAACGTGAACACGAAAGTTATCATTAGATTATATTATAATTCAATCACATCAATCTGTTTAAGTATAACTGAATAATCTAGTTGTCTTTAGTCGTACTTTGTTATACGTTTTATTTTATATATAATTTATATCAACATAATTATACAATTATTAAATAAACCTTTAACCAATAAAAATATAATACTTGTAGTATAAACTTGAAAATAGAATATAAAATCAACTAAATAAATACAAAAAACTGTATTTAGATTATAAATATATATTAATTAGATTAAAATTAAAAAAAAATCACAAAAATCATATATATTATAAATAATATAAAATAAATCCTAAACCATTTTAAAATTGGATAAAACATTATGAATTCTAAATAATTATTTAATAATAAAAAAATAAAGAAATATTATAAAGTAATAAAATAAATCATAAAAGAATATGAAATAATGTAAATATATATAAGAAATATATTTTATATCAAATAATAAAAAATTATGAAGATAGTAATAGTTTAAATAATATAAAATAAATCTTATTTCACAATGATTCTATAGAATAAACTAAAAATAATTTAAATCCTAAATCATTTACTAAATCCTAAAAGTAACAAAACACTTAAAATGCTATAAATTATAAAATAATCAGAAAAATTGAATTTAGTTAAATAAATATAACATATATATGTTTTAATTATAAATGGTTCTTAATAATTTCTAAATCAAAATAAAATATAAATATAAGCATAATAATATAATATAATAATATAAATATGAAATTATTGAAATCAGATAAAAATAATAAAATTATCATTAATTTAGAAATATTTATTTTAAAGACATTGAAAGAATAAAATGGCGATAGTGATAAAGTAAATTAAATAAATATATAAAAATTAATTTTAAATAGTTTTTTTTATCTATTGAGGGTTGATAATAAAAAAAAAATAAAGATCAAGAAGTTATAAAATATAATAAATTAAATCTTATAATATTTTAAAATAGAAAGTAATATACTTAATTAATGTTATATAAAAAATCATCTCCTAAATGTAGAAAATAAAAATATATATAAATATTGTAAAAATATAAAAAATACTACAAAAATGAAAAAAAAAATCAAATAAATGAGACATCGTATTAAAATTGTAATTGAGCGCCTTTGTATTCTATTTTATTATAGTTATTTTTTTTTTAAATCAGCTCGGTAATTGACTCGAGTAAGCCACTGAATAATTAACCACCAAGTCATCGAGTCAGTTGGTGAACCCGATAATAAATTAAAATTTATATATAGATTTCAATTTATACCAAAGTAATTATATAACCAAGAGTAATAAATTATTTATGTGTGGATTTTTAACATTAAATACTTAAAGTCATAGTAATATGTCACAAATTATTAATATACAAACGTTCATAAATAATTATTTAGTTAAGAATTTTAAAATAATATATTGAATTCTTTATATTATATGATTATATAATCATTTTTTTATTCTGCCTACATATAATTTTGATTTCAAACTTTAATCAAATAATAGTATAAAGTTATTTACCTTTCACTTATGTTCATAATATAATTTTCAATTTTTTTTAGGAAAAAAAAAGAGAAAAAAGTGTCATTGTCAAGTTTGTGATACGTTTAGGGTCAAAGTTTGCGTCATCCGAGTTTTACTCGAGTCACGTATAGAAAATTGAAAATATGACCCAATTAGGTTTGTCTTCGTATCACCTGGTTTGGTCAACGAATAAATTTATGGAAGAAAAGACAAGTTCTTGTTACTGATTATAATATTTTTTTTGTCTTCGTTGCACCAATTCTCTAGTTGTACTCGTACTATTTTTTTTTTAGTTAACAAAATTATTAAATAATTTTTTAAAATCAAATTATAAATTTTTATATTTTTGTTATTCATTTTATTTCTTTCCCAATTTTGTTTATATTATATTATATTTCTTGTAATTTTTAATTTTTTTTTATATTTAGTTAATAATCTTCTATAGTTTAATGGTAACTTTTTTGTAGCTATGGATTCAAGTTTAATTTTATAATATTATCAACCTTTTGGTTTGTTTTCTATTTTTTTTTATTTATTAAATAACTATTTGTAATATAATTATAAGTTATTATATTTTATTTATAATAAAAACAAATTTATTTGATATCATTTGACATATTTATGTTTTGATTTACTTTCTCGGATTTTGCAGATTTATAAACTAATTATTTAAATTTATTTATATATTATATATTATGTATTTATATTTTATTTTTCAGATTTCTTATACACACACACAAAATAATTTTGTAGTTGCTATTATAGTTTTTTATTTTATTTATATTTTTATCGATTCTCTTTTTTATTTTTATATTTATTTAATAACTTTATAGAATCTAATTATGAATTTTTTTGAGTTAATTTAACTTATTTTATTAATTTTCTCTTTAATTTTATTTGATTTTTGAATTTTTGGTTTTCTTTCATATTTATTAAATAAATATTTATAGTTTAATTATAAGTTCTTATATTTTTACTATATAATTTTATTAATATTCTCAATTTTATTTAAAGCATTTGAAAAAATATTTGTGTTTTACTTTTGCTTTTTTGGGTTTTTTTAAATTTATTATCTAATTATTTTCTTATATTTATATATTTTAAATAATTTCTTATATTTTATATTTTCTTCAAAAAAATTATATTACTTTTATTTTTCTCAGGTTTTATTTATTATTATACATAATTCTTCTATATATTTAATATTTTTTTTACATAAATTATAATCTCTAAAAGAATATTTACATATAATAAATATTCATACTACATATAGTAAGTAAAATGAGCGGAAAAGTCTTGAGAAATATTTTTAGAAACGCTAGACTTTATATATATATATATATATATATATAGATGAGAAAGGAGATTTAAAATATATTTAATATTTACTTTTCTAGGTATAATACTTTATTATTATTAGTTTCTGTTGTTTTTGTTTTCTCTCTCTTTTTTTTTAGCGTAACAATAGTTTTTCATATAAAATTTTATTGTTATTCTCAATGCATTATATTAGGATTAGATATCCAAATTTATGTTTATATGTTTTATATTTAATTCCCTTTTGTAATAATTTTATATAACTCGTATTTTTCTTAAATAGAATATTTAAAATTCTAAAAATAAATTTATTTCAATTTTTATTATAAAAAAAATTAATTCAACTTATATAGATTTTTTCTAATTAAATATGACTTTTTTTTATTAGTATAATAAAAGTAAGATATTGAATTAGATAAAATATGATAAAGTTAATATTGAATTAGGTAACATATCGTAAAAGGAAAATATAAATTAGGAAAAATATAATGATAGAAAAAGATTTAATTAGGTAAAAATATATAAAAGAAAAATATTAAATTTGTTAGATAAAGCACCAGAATTTTTTAATCAGACACATAGAATAGCAGAATTTTACATTAATATATAGGAATATATATATATATATATATATATATATATATATATGAATGAAAAAACTATATTCTCATCAATATATTCCCACCACACCCCACCACCCCATACTTAATTTCTGAGTGTGACTAAATTTTTTATCATAATGGAAATTTTAGATTTGGAAAAAATATCTTGCGAAATATAAACGTGTAATGTCATTTGCTTTAAGTTGGAAAGTAATGGTTTTGTTAGAAATGCAAATTTTGACTCATATTAAAGGCTAGTCGATGGAACCCTTTTCATGACAAAATAATAAACACAAAAGGTTCATTAGCCAAATTGTTGATAGCAGCAAGGAAAAGTTTGTTGCATCCAAAACTTATTCCAGGTATCTCGATTTGATCTCTACTTAATTTATGTATATATTTTATATTTTAAACCCATATTTTATGAACTCATGCGATTTCATTTTTAACCACCTGCGAAAGCCCTTTTTTCTTTCTTTTTTTTTACATATATATATGGTTCGAGTATTTTTACACGCTTGAAAATTGTTGCATGGGTTGAACGAAATTTGTACTAATTAATTTCTTTGAAGTTATTTTTCTTCTTCTTTTTGTGGTTGGGTTAATTCATATGGGGTGCTGCAGGAACAATACTATCAAAAGAAGAATGTGTAGGTTTATTGAGTGGAGAAAGGCTGCTTCTCTTACAATCTTCTTCTCAACATTTGTTTATGCAACTTGTAATAATATTGCCTCTCACAACCCACAAAATCTTTCAGGTTTTTTTTTTTTTCTAATGGTACATTTTTTGTCCTAAATATTGAAGTTTTGTAATTTATTTTCTCAGGTTTAGGTTAAGTGTTTTTTTGTTGTTGTATATAACTCATAAATTTTCTAGGAGTGAGAAAGATTTTTGGGATTTTCTACTCCAATTGTATCACAAGAATAGCGAACTCATTATATAGTGGATTTAAAATCCTTGTAAAACTTTTTTTTTTTTCTAATCCATCGGATTAGAGTAATTGAATTAAATCCTTCTCATTTCGCACCTGATGAGATTTGAGCTCATTTCGCTTATTTTGTAGTAAATGGTTTGTTTCTTTTGCAGAGGCCACATGTTTATTGACTATTAAAGCTGTTGGTAATTGGTTCAAGGTATGCACATAGAAAGTAATTTTTTTCCATCTTCACTCATAAATTTCTCTTAAAACCTTATATACTAATTTGCACCCACATTAAATTAATATACATTTTAAAGTTTGTGGAGTGAATGATCTATTATATTTGATGAACTAGACATGAAAAGTTCCATATTTGTGTTTATTATTCTCATTCGTTTGATTTTATTTTTAAAATACATACGTGTTGTTGATTTTTAGGTGGGATCAAGTTGATCCGAATTTCGAGTTAGAACTATGTAAATGGAAACAAATCTAATTAAAAAAAATTATTTTATTAAGTTATTGTCATAGTTAAAACCCAAATTGCCACCATAAATCCAGCAAGCCCGTTTGATGTTAGGGCTCTGGCCCAAAATATCTGGGCTGCTTGATTTGGGCTCTGGAGCATGTTAAGACCCACTTGATTTTTATGGTCCATGGAATAGGGAATCTATCTCATTGTTTGTTCCCAGGTACTTAGAAGCGCACGTTAGCTGACCTAGCTTCACATTGCTTTCAAAACAGATATATATACGCATCCATAATAATACCAATAACGCACTTAAAATAAACTAACTTATAAACAATTGCTAATTAATTAATTAGTTGTGTGGATTTTTGAAATTACTGGCAAACTTTGTTTTTTTTGTCATTTTCATAAATAACATTAGTACTTTGGTGTTATTTCGATCAAGTTATACAATAGTAAGAGGGCACAAATTTCCCAACCCGCATCGTTAGCTTGGAAGGCTAGGGATTATAGTCGACGTCGATTCGGCGTCTCTAATTCAAAGACCACGCTTTATGCCTAATCACATGTATGTTATTGTAAATAATTTGATGTTTTGTAATTTTATTTTATCTCAAATAAAATATTTCCCAAAATGACGATAGAATTGTGCAGAATTTGGAGAGAAACAAAATTCGGGAGATGGTCGATGTGGTAACAAGAGTGGGTGGAGCAACGAGGCTACTAGACGTTCCGGGATCATCACCGCCACAATGTGATTCAAAATGTGGCACATGCAAGCCGTGCAAACCGGTACGCGTGTCGGTGCCACCTGCGACACCAGTGATTGAACAGTACTACCCGGAAGTTTGGAGGTGCAAGTGTGGGAATAAGTTGTACATTCCCTAGTGCTAGCTTTTTATATGTACCAACACCACACAATTTGAGCATTACTGTTTTTCAAGACGGTAATAATCAATAAGCTTTTAAATTCTACGGGCGCTTATGAAATATGTTGACATATTTGGTCAAATCTTTCCATGTATTTTATAATCCGCCAAATAAGGCACCACATTGAACTCATATTAAAAGATTTTGAGTCGTATTTGTTTATCGAATACTCATTTATTTTTAAATTAAAAAATTAAATACTCAACAAAAAAAATTGCACATCTAATTTCTATTTTATACTATCATATTAACACATACTACTAAATACAATATTATAATACAATATTATTCACTTTCAAATATAAATTGATATGAAATACAATATGATTGGCCATCTAACCTAAAAAGTAAAGAATTCTAAATAATTTATATTATTCACAAAATTTTGAGTATCTAAAATTTTAAATTCTAACGAACTCTAGTTTAAACATGTACTTAATAACCAAAAATGCTAACCTTTGACATTAACAAAAAAAATTCTAATTAGTAATCTACCAAAAATGCCAACACCTAGTCACCGCACCAGAGTTATCACAAGATGATGGTTTAGAACGGTCAATCACAGGTTCAAAGTTTTACTTTCGAAAGCCAAGGTGTATTGCACGCCAATGAATATGGGTGAACATTTGGTCGGTTCGGTTGAAAATCGAATCGAACTGAAAATATGATTAAAACTGAATTAATCGAATTGTATTGAATTAATAAAATAACAATAAATAATATATTTTTTTTATTTTTAAATAACATTTCAGTTAAAACGAAGAGAACCGAATTTTATTTTTAAAATTTAAATGAGCCAAACCGAAATAACTGATTTATTAGGATGTTCAAACTGAAAGTCGAACCAAATTTACATAACTCAAACCGAATCAAAAATTTTAGTTTTTTTAAAAAAAAAAATCAATTTTTTAATTCTTTGCTCACCCCTAAAAATAATGAAAGACAATAATAAAAAAATTACAACAAAGAGTGGAAGAAGAAGATGATAACAATGAGGAAGAGTGTGTGAGCGCAAGTGAACATGGCGGCGGATTAAGAATGATTTCAAAAACACAAAAGTTATTCTCAAAAGCAAAGGAAATTAAAGCCTAATTTTGTGATAAATGTCGTAGAAGTTTAACACTCGTATATTATGTGAGATTTGAGAAGGAGAACATTCATTAAAAATACTAAAAGAATATTATCGAAAATGGTACATATAAATCATAAAATTATTTGTTCTATTTACAGGAATATTATTTTCCACAATAAATAATTTTTACACAAAATTGGAACAATATTTGTTCTAATTACAGTAAGTTTGGTTTTCACAATAAAGAATTTTCCAGTATTTTTACCTTCGAGTCACGAAATTAGTTGTAAGATATAGCAATATACCCTAAACTTGACAATGAAATCGTAGACAATTGAGTTGAAAAAATGTAAAACATACAACACCCGCTTATTGCATGTGAACATTCAATATAAAAATTAAGATTTATAAGACACTGATAATTCTATTAAAAAGATATTGCATATCTAACTTTAGTATATGTAATTTTATTTTATTATTATGTTTTGTTTCCTTTTTTCCCTGCATAAGATACTAATTTCCTAATGTAGATATATAATGTGTGTATCAATGCATTATATTGGGATTAGATAAGAAAATTTAGAATATATTTCCTAGGTGTAATAATAATAATAATAATTATTATTATTATTATCATTATTATTATTATTATTAATTTTGTTTCCCAATGT
>BMAC01000020.1:846808-857405 GCA_014905375.1 Phtheirospermum japonicum
CAAACTTAGAAAAATTCAAAAAAGATGTCATATTCTCAATCCCTGTCGCATTGTACCAGTGTCTAATCAATATTTATTTATTTATTATTATTACTTTATAATTTTATATTTATTATGTTTATGTTGAATTTGTTAATAATATTTAGCTACATACTTAAATAATTATAAATACCTCAAAATTTACTTATATTTTATATTTCAAATTCTAAAAATAAAATTATTTTAAATTTTATTTGACATTATAATTTATCTTTTAATCAAGATAAACTATTTTTTTTTCAAATTATGTATAATTTTTTATATTTTTTATATTGGAATAATAAAGGAATATATATATATATATATATATATATATATATATATATATATATATATATATATATATAATGGGAAGAAATAACTATTTATTTTCCATCTTTATTTATATCTCTAAAGTTAATAAATTATTTATTCATCGTTCCGCAAAATTTATTTTAAATAAATGAAATAGTTTGATTTTAATTAAATATAAATATACATAAAAATGAAAATAACTACATATTAAATTCACTCATGTTGTTAATTGTGCTAACTATTAATAATGATTTATCAAAAGGAGAGCATTCTGGACAATAGGTGGACCAATTAGAATACTCAAAAAATGAGGTGTTAGACTGTGGCTCAAAGAGGTCTATTTTGGGACGAGGCCAAAATTTTGACCAAGTATAAATAACAACTATTTTTTTTATTTATGTTAATATTTTCCTTCCCTTTTTTCACAACCTATTCACACGCTACTTTTCTTATTTTTCTTTGTTTTGTTCTTCACATATTTTTGTTTTGCTGTTCATAACCTTCGTTTTTTCTTCTTCTTTTTTTCGTTTTTTCTTCACAAATTTAATCTGCCGTTCATAACTTTTCTTCTTTTTATTTTTCAATTCGACGGATATTTTTCCGGAACGATCTGGAATTCCCATCCGGCCTACTTTCCAAATCGTCCAACTTTTTCAGATCTGTTTTCACAAATACTTTTTTTTTGTTCTTCGTTTATCGATTGTTTTTTAATTTTGCGATTCCGTTTTAAAAAGAAATTATTTTGTAGAGATCGGAATAAATTGTTTTTGTGAATTTTCAGATTTGTTTCAGATCTGTTTGAGTTGTTGATCTGCCTTTTTTTGTTGTTGTTCGTTTATCGATTTTGTTTTGTGTGTGTGATTCTGTTTTAAAAAGAAGTTATTTTGTACAGATCAGAATAAATTGTTTTTGTGAATTTCAAATCTGTTTGGGTTGTTGATCTGCCTTTTTTGTGTTTCTCTTAGATTTTTTTATTTTTATTTTGCGATTCCCTTTATTCCAAGAAATTATTTTGTAAAATAGGAATGCGTTTTGCAGAAATTAAAAAACAATACTTATATTTTTCATTTGGCCAAAAAATATATTTGTTTGAGTCAAACTCATTTTTTTAGGGTTTCGCTCACCCAATGTCTCTCTCACTTCTTTTCTTTGTTGTTGGGTTAATCTAACTAGTATTGTACCCGTGCGTTGCACGATAATTATTTATTTTATTTTATCTAAAGAATTCATTATTTTAAATGTATTAAAATATTTAAATAAGTACTTGTATACATGTATACTCAAGTTATATATATGTGTGTGTATTTCGATAAGAACCATCACTGGTTCTCATACCAGAGATGGTTTTACCATAACCGCTCCCTATATATAAATCACCTAAATATTATTTAAAGATTGAATAGTATTCAAATTGCTATAACTTGATTAATAAAAGGGTTGCTATTAGACGAAATTTACTTTAAAATTATGAAAAATTTCCTTATGCACAACATCTGTAGTTTTGTTACAATGTTTATTCTTATCATTGTCGATCATTATTTTTAAACTCTTACGATTGGTCACCATTGATACAGCAACGTATAACTGACCATGGCTGAAAACTGGCTTTTTCAGGATCCAACGTGAGAGAGAGATTGTCCTTGAATCTTGTTGATCATCATAGCATATGACACAATCGAAGAAAATTGTCATCATTGGAACTTGAAAGGCAACCTCGGATTGGATGGTGTGACAGACATTTTAGGGATTAACAACAATTCACTTGCATTACTTCTTTGAGAAATATTAACCTATATAATATGATCGTCAAGTTAACAACCAATATTACACAATACAAGGGAATGATCGATATTTCTCAACAACATGAGTGAAATTCTAGTTTTTAATTTCTCATAGTTCGAGAATCCATAACATTTAATGGTATTTAGAAACTTTGGTGAGTGGACGTCCTACAATATGTCAATGTTTCTGAATCGAATTTGCATGCATTATCAGACCTAAGATATACTTTACATTCTCCATCATTTTATGACGTCATATATTTATTAATCAAATCAATGACATCAAATGTTGGGGAAAGAATAGTACGACCATCCAAATTAGCGAAGCATTCAGTAGTTTTTCCAAATTGTGGATATGTGCTCGTCATAATTGACGGAACATGGTCACCATCATCTTTCAATAATAGATAACCTAGATTTCAATTTTAATAATACCATCATTTTGTACTCCAACTATTACATCTCCCATACTATTTATCGAGTTGACAAATTTCTTTAACTTGACAAAATCGAGATTTGAATTGTGACTTTGTAGCACCACGTTCTTGGTCTACTTCAAACTATGTATTGAGTCCATAAATGCAAAGATTTGATCAATGTGTGAACTATGTCTAGTCTAGTGCCTTTTGGAACAACCGTCAAAATTTGATGAAAACCTCTACTAAGAATTGTTATTTGTTACCAAATGGAAGTTCCGTATTAAAATTATTTTGCGATCTCATCACATCTATTAATGTTTTGTCCAAAGTTTCAAAATAATGGTTATGCATCATTGGAGTTTCGTCCCAAATAATGAGATGCGCATCCACCATTAATTTTGCAAGGGGAGTACCAGTAATGATCGAATCTTGGTAGATATTAAAAGTAACCCTAAATCTAAAATGTCTAGTTCTTACTTTCGAAAGAAGAAGAGAAGTTATGTCATTAGATATTACATTAAGAACAATTCCACTATTAGATTTAACAGTTGTAGAAAGCGTCCTCTGTATCTATAGATGAGAAATACATTTACCTTTGGTTAAATGTACTGCATCCATGACTTTATCGATTTTGCGGAATATAGTAAATTCGTACTAATGAAAAAAATCTAGTTTCCTAGGTGTCTGTTATTTTGTTTTTGAGTATTAAAAAGAGTTTTTAGGAAACTCAACATAAGCAAATTCCGTGCTTTCAGATTTTTCTTAATTGCATTTCATTGCGTTCAACTGATTATTATCACTATACAATACATTATGCTCTTTTGTAAAATGAAACTCTAGTACATAATAGGTGGAGTTTTATACTGAATCTCATAAACTAATATTTTCCACGCCGCTTCGCATGGAGAAATGTAATGACAATCATAATACATGTTGATCTCATCAAAATTCTTATCTTATGCATCCCCACATTTGTTTTGATAGAATGTTATAGTGAACCTATAGTTACATTTATTGACACGTTTGAAAAAATAATTGATAGATCTAAATTAGTTACACTATTTAACATTTCAATGAGATACACAATTCAATAATAGATAAAAATTATGTGATACGACCCTCTGGAGAACCGCTAGTAAATGCCGTGGGCAAGACAACATGAGTACCAACACTTGAGCGATTTGTTTCACCTCATAACACTACATCAATAATCTCACTGTACATCTCACTTCAAATTCTTTTGATGAGTTTTGACGTACCACAATTTTGAAAATTCAATAACCGTATATGCATCAATTATGAATTGTTGTGTGAGTCGTCGATTATATATAATAGTAAATACCTCCGTGTCTCTTTCATGCAATCGGTGAGAAAAGAACTCCATCTGACTCACATATTATTTACCATCTCCTTTAGGTCTTCAAGGTTTAGAAAAAGATATGTCTTCCCTGTGGTTGTCTTCACCACATGGAAATAGTAATTGATAGTGTAAAGTAACGTACGAAGGATGAAAATCGTTGATACGTTTCAAATTATCAGATCTTTTTTCTACTACACTTCTATTGGTACCACTTTGTGGATCAATATCAGCAACAACTAATTGAGAATTAGTTGATCTTTTTACGTATTTATTATAGTGGATGTCACAGTGTTATTCCACTCGATGCTGGTTTCGCACTTGTATTATTTTGCATGATTACTGAGATAGTAACAAAATACATTATTTTAAGAAATCAATTCAAATCAAAAGTATTGAATCGTAATAATATTTGATAAATAACATGTTGATAGCCAATAAAACAAATAGTACATTGTATTGCATTATGCAATTTTGCATATTTTAATTAAAAAATTGGTAAAATTATTTTCGAGAAAATTAAGAAAATTCCTACATAACTAAAAAAAAGAAATAATCCTACATGACATTTACGTGACATTTTTTCTCTTTCCTACTCATCTTTTTTTCTCTCTCCAGACCTCTCTTTTAATATATATATAGATTACCTGCGTTCATTATTTTAATTACTTCATGGTAAGAATTTTTTTTATTTATATTTATTATTATTATTTTTTTAATTTGATTAATTCTTATTCATTTTTTCCTCCATACCCCTAAATCTCCGCCTTAGTGATACCCCAGTTCGCCGGAATATCAGTTTCCCATGTGGATTTTCCGCACCCTTATACACGAAAATCCAGAAGAGGCACAACAACATTCTAGGGTTGGTCGTTCTCTCCGTTCTCTCCTTCTATTTATGAGATTTTTTTTTTTTTTTTTTTTTTGCAATTTAGTTTTCCCGTTTTTATTATTGCTGGCCTATTGGAATTGCATTTGATATTTATTTTATTTTTCAAATTCTGGATTAATATTCCATTTTCAAGAATTTCTTCGCAATCTTTGATTTATCCATTCATCTTATTTTTCAAGAACTAACTTTTGTAGGACAAATCACCCGGTCATTCCGTGAACAATCATTCAGCAAAAATGGTACCAACTTTTTTTTTTTTTATCTTTCGCAGTGTCTGAATCCCTTTTTCCTGATTTTTTTTCATTATATTTAGAAAAATCTGGAAGAAATCCGTTGGTGGATCAAGTACTATTTAGTGGTGGATGGCAGAGTATGTTAACAACCCTGCCATGTTTGCTTCTGATTTCGGCGCTGCCATGGTGAGGATGGGACATATTCAGCCATTAACGGGTCAGAGTGGGATCATAAGGATGTCTTGTGGGGCTGTTAATTAATTAATTAATCTATCCCTATATTTTATCAAATATAGCACTTATTTGTTGGTGTGGGGTTGTGCTTGTGGTTCTGAAGTTTATTTTCGTGTTTTGTGTCGTGTTTTGAAGTCGTTTTTACATGCCAAGTGGATTAATGGTGTGGTTTAATTATAAAAAACAAACTTCTGATTTTTCGATCTGCAATAATATAATTGGTAATTCTTCGATCTGAACTTCTTCCGAATTTTTTACCTATTGACAATTCTCTGGAATTGTCCTGTTTCGAACAGAAGGGATCGAAAATGGAATCGACACTCAACGAAGCAGCGGGTTATGGGAAGGTTTGTAGATCTACAATCGTTTGAAAGTACAGATCGAAGACATCGATCGACATGAAGGTAAAATGATTGATTTGCAGATCTACAATCATTTAAGAGTTAATAATCATTTTTTAATCAAAACTGTTTCCCCTATCGTAGGCCGAATATTTTGAAGAACTGGAAATCAAGAAATCAACCGGGCACGATTATAATCAAGTAATTGTTTGGCCTTTTTCAAGGATTTTTTTGGCAGCATCGGATCTAGGGCGGCAGCGAGAGAGTGGCAACTGATTTAGGGTTTGTATTTTTCTTGACTTCAAGTTTCTGCGTCGGATTCGACAAATTATTTTTAATTGATTTTTTTGGTTAATCTACTCATGGTTCGCTAGGTTTCTTTTATTTAAAATATGTTTGGTAAAATATTCAAGTGCTAGATCTTGACGAATTTGTTGTTCTTATCTATATTAAAATAGTGTTTGTGTTTTTCTTGAGTAGAAATTTCTGCTTCAAATTTGGTGAATTATTTTTTATTGATTACTATAGTTAATTTCCTAATGCTCGCTGGGTTTCTTTTATTTGATTCAAGTGCTGGATTTGATGAGTTTTTTTTTTCTTATCTGGGTTTAAATAGTGTTATTAATTGAGAATCTGAGTTTTCTTATATGGTTATTGTGCAAGGTAGTGATGGAATATAATTATGACAATATTCTTATAATATTTTGGCATACCATTTGATGTTTCGTGGTTCAGTCATGCATTTGTTAATTGGCTAAAAAATGGAGAATATTATACTGATTTGTATATTAATTGAATAAGTGTTTTATGACTGTTTTAGCATTTAAGACATACAAAATATTTGAGATAATTTGAGTTTTTAATTGATATCCCATGTTGAGTTGAACTAATTTCGTGATTTTTTTAATGATGTTATACTTATGTTTCTGGAAATGGATTCATAGCCTTGATGAATATTGAGCGTTGTGTTACGTGATGAATATATAATATATTATTTTCAAGTCTTATTTTCTTTGTTGTCCCTCGAAATTTCAGATTGCTCGAGGAGCTTGAACATGGAGAAAAGGTAATCGGTGATGGCACTTTGAGCTATGGAGTGGACGATGTTAATGATATTTACATGCGATCGTGGACTGGCACCATCATAGGACCCCACAATGCGAGCATCCTTTTCTTTCTATATCATAAAAAAATGTAGATATGGGCTTGATGTTATTTTTCGGGCTATATTATATATTAGGAATATTTCCACGCCCTTGAATATTTCCAGCCCAAAAAAGTCAGGAGTGCAAAAAAAGTTGCCATGTTGTCAAAAACAGGTCATTCTCCCAATTTCTGGAGATATAATATATTTATCTTCTTTCACTTATAAATGGTGACGATGTTCTGGATTCCCGATCGGAATCGGATATGTTGCTTTGAGGATTATATTGTTGTTGTGTAACTTTCTTTTTTGCGTGCGTGTATTGTATGTGGGTGTTTGGATGTGTGCGAATGATTTAACGAAAACTGTGGGATATTTGGATTAGTCCAGTTGATGAACTAAATATTCTCTTCTCATTTTAGAAGTGTTTGCTACAAGTTTGAGTTGCCTTTTTCTGCTTGCTAAGCTTTAACCTGTGGTTATCTTTTGGGTTGTGTGGTTGTTTCTTTGTAACTTTTTAAATTATGTTTTGCTAGATGTAAGAAACATGGTACATGTTTTAGGCTAAAGTCCATATACTATTTTGGGACTTATTAGTTTTAATTTGTGTATATTTTTTAGGTAAACTATGCATTGAGGTGACCCCTTCAACCAAGATTGCTTTCATCTCAGAGGAATTGTGTATTGGATGTGGTATTTGTGTGAAGGTTTGCCCGATACGAAGAGAAATACAATCTTTTGTTGCTGAATGTTGAGTTTACTGCATTTTCCTGATCCAACCATTGTCTTACATGGTTTTTCTAGAAATGCCCCTTTGACGCTATTCAGATTATCAACCTGCCAAAAGACTTCGATAAGGATACTACTCATCGTTATGGTCCCAATACCTTTAAATTGCACAGGTTGATTTGTCAGTCGGCTTTCATTTTCATTTGATTTTGGGTTATTAGCTTTCTAAATGTCTTGATTATTTTTACAGATTACCAGTTCAAAGGCCTGGTCAAGCTCTTGGCTTGGTTGGAACTAATGACATTGGGAAATCAACTCCACTTAAAATTTTGGCTGGGAAACTGAAACCCAAATTGGGACGCTTTACTATAATACTATCATTTAGCAACCTTTAGATTTTTCAGAGATTGACCTCTTGCTCAATATTTTCTAAGTGGATTTCTCTTGCAGAACCCTCCTGATTGGCAGGAAGTTTTGACCTACTTTCGAGGATATGAGCCGCAAAATTATTTTGATTTCATGTTCGGAACATTTATCATTTTGACATTACTTAATTTCTGAAATTAATAAACTTTTTTTAATAAATTCTCAAATTTTTATATTTTTCTTATATTTGCCCGCGAAAATCGCGAATTTTATACTAGTATTATAATAAAACTCTTTCTCTACACACGAAATACTAACATGAATTATATTTTTGAGTAGGTCTTGGGTGAGACCGATCTCATAGTATGAGATCACATTTTACCATTTTGTAAGGTGACCCAAACCCAGGAAACAACCCAAACCCGAAAACAACAACCCAAAAATTGGACCAAACCCCCTTCAATTTCTTAAATTTGTCGGGAAAATAGTAAAATAAATCAGAAAAATCTGAAATTTTGCAGGTTGATGCGCAACAATAAGACGAACAATCGTACAACCGAGAATCTCAAAACAATGAACAACGGATATTCGGTGGATTTTTTCAATTTTCAAACTAGCCGAAAAAATAGTTAAAAAAATTGAAAAAATCTGAAAATTTGCAGGTTGATGTGCAACAATAAGACGAATAATCGTACAACCCAGAATTGCAATACGATGAACAACGAATATTTGGTGAATTTTTTAATTTTTCAAACTAGCCGAAAAATAGTAAAAAAAATTTGAAAATTTGCAGGTTGATGCGCAACAATAACACGGGCAATTGTACATCCCAAAATAGCAATACGATGAACAACGAATATTTGGTGAATTTTTTCAATTTTTCAAACTAGTCGGAAAAATAGTAAAAAAAAAAAGGAAAAAATCTGAAAATTTCCAGATTGATGCGAAACAATAAGACGAACAATTATACAGCTTAAAATTGCAATACGATGAACAACGGATATTTGGTAAATTTTTTCAATTTTTCAAACTAACTGAAAAAATAGTAAAAAAAAATCAAAAAAATCTAAAAATTTCCAGGTTGATGCGCAACAATAAGATGAACAATCGTACAACACATATTGCAATATGATGAACAACGAATATTTGGTGAATTTTTCAATTTTTCAAACTAGTCGAAAAAATAGTAAAAAAAATCGGAAAATTTTGAAAATTTGCAGGTTGATGCGCAACAATAAGAAGAAAAATTGTACATCCCATAATAGCGATACAATGAACAACGGATATTTGGTGAATTTTTTCAATTTTTCTGGAATATTTGATGAATTTTTTCAATTTTTCAAATTAGCCGAAAAATAGTAAAAAAAAATGAAAAAAATCTGAAAAATTTCAAGATTGATGTGAAACAATAATACGAATAATTATACAGCCAAAAATTGCAATACGATGAACAACGGATATTTGGTAAATTTCTTAATTTTTCAAACTGGCCGAAAAAATTGGTAAAATCTGAAAATTTGCAGGTTGATGCGCAATAATAAGACGAATAATCTTACAGTCCAGAATTGCTATACGATGAACAACTGATATTTGGTGAATTTTTTTAATTTTTTTGGGATATTTGGTGAATTTTTTCATATTTTTTTAACTAGCCGGAAAAATAGTAAAAAAATCAGAAAAATTTAAAAATTTGCAGGTTGATTCGCAATAACAAGAAGAATAATCGTATAGCCTAGAATTGCAATACGATAAATATCGGATATTTGGTGATTTTTTTCAAGTTTTCTGGAATATTTGGTAAATTTTTTCAATTTTTCAAACTAGCCGGAAAAATAGTTAAAAAAAGGAAAAAATCTAAAAGTTTGCAGGTTGATGCGCAATAATAAGAAAAATAATTGTATAACCAATAATTGCAATACGATGAACAACGGATATTTGGTGAATTTTTTCAATTCTTCTGGAATATTTGGTTAATTTTTTCAATTTTTTAAACTGGCTGGAAAAATAGTAAAAAAAATCGAAAAAATTTAAAAATTTGCAGGTTGATGCGCAATAATAAGAAGAATAATAGTATAGACCAGAATTACAATACAATAAACAACGTATATTTGGTGGATTTTTTCAATTTTTCTGGAATATTTGGTGAATTTCTTCAAATTTTCAAATTGGCCGGAAAAATAGTAAAAAAAAATCAAAAAAATCTGAAAATTTGCAGATGATGCGAAATAATAAGAAGAGCAATTATACAGCCCATAATTGCAATATGATGAACAACGAATATTTTGTGAAATAATAAAAAACTTGTGATATTTTAACAATCTTTTGTGATACTCAAATAACTTGAGTTAAAAATATTACTTAACTAAGTTTTATTGTAAAAATATGTATAAAAAACTTGTGATACTTTAACAATCTTTTGTAATACTTTAACAATATTTTGTGATACTCAAATAACTTGACTTAAAAATGTTACTTAACTATGCTTTATTGTAAAAATATGTATAAAAAACTTGTGATACTTTAACAATCTTTTGTAATACTTTAACAATATTTTGTGATACTTGAATAATTTGAGTTAAAAACATTACTTAACTATACTTTAATTAAAAATAGGTATAAAAAACTTTTGGTATTTTAATAATCTTTTGTGATACTTTAACAATTTTTTGTGATACTTTAACAATGTTCTGTGATACTCAAATAATCTGAGTTAAAAATGTTACTTAACTATGTTTTATTGTAAGAATATGTATAAAAAACTTGTAATA
>BMAC01000020.1:857430-910483 GCA_014905375.1 Phtheirospermum japonicum
ATACGATGAACAACGAATATTTGGTGAATTTTTCAAATTTTCAAACTAGCCGGAAAAATAGTAAAAAAAATCGAAAAAATCTGAAAATTTGCAGGTTGATGCCCAACAATAAGACGAACAATCGTACATCCCAGAATAGCAATACGATGAACAACGAATATTTGGTGAATTTTTTTTTTTTCTGGAATATTTGGTGAATTTTTTCAAATTTTCAAACTAGCCGGAAAAATAGTAAAAAAAAAATCAAAAAAATTTAAATATTTGCAGGTTGATGCGCAACAATAAGACGAATAATCGTATATCCCAAAATTGCAATATGATAAACAACGGATATTTGATGATTTTTTCAAGTTTTCTGGAATATTTGGTGAATTTTTTCAATTTTTCAAACTAGCCGGAAAAATAGTAAAAAAAAAAAGGAAAAATTTAAAAATTTGCAGGTTGATGCGAAACAATAAGACGAATAATTGTATAACCCAGAATTGCAATACGATGAAACAACGGATATTTGGTGAATTTTTTCAATATTTTCTGGGATATTTGGTGAATTTTTTCAATTTTTTAAATAAACTGGCCGGAAAAAATAGTAAAAAAAATCGGAAAAATTTAAAATTTTGCAGGTTGATGCGCAATAATAAGACGAATAATCGTATAGCCCAAAATTACAATACGATAAACAACGGATATTTGGTGAATTTTTTCAATTTTTCTGGAATATTTGGTGAATTTCTTCAGATTTTCAAATTGGCCGGAAAAATAGTAAAAAAAATCGAAAAAATCTGAAAATTTGCAGATTGATGCGAAATAATACGAAGAACAATTATACAGCCCGGAATTGCAATATGATGAACAACGAATATTTTGTGAAATAATAAAAAACTTGTGATATTTTAACAATCTTTTGTGATACTTTAACAATGTTTTGTGATACTCAAATAACTTGAGTTAAAAATGTTACTTAACTATGTTTTATTGTAAAAATATGTATAAATAACTTGTGATACTTTAACAATCTTTTGTAATACTTACATTGATACTTGAATAACTTGAGTTAAAAACATTACTTAACTATACTTTAATTAAAAATAGGTATAAAAAACTTGTGGTATTTTTAATCTTAACTTACTTTTTGTGATACTTTAACAATGTTTTGTGATACTCAAATAATTTGAGTTAAAAATGTTACTTTACTGTGTTTTATTGTAAGAATATGTATAAAAAACTTGTAATACTTTAATAATATTTTGTGATACTTAAACAACTTGAGTTAAAAATATTACTTAACTATACTTTAATCAAAAATAGGTATAAAATACTTTGTGATTTAATTGATATTTAACAATGTTTTGTGATACTCAAATAACTTGAGTTAAAAATGTTACTTAACTATGTTTTATTGTAAAAATATGTATAAAAAACTTGTGATACTTTAACAATCTTTTGTAATACTTTAACAATATTTTGTGATACTTGAACAACTTGAGTTAAAAACATTACTTAACTATACTTTAATTAAAAATAGGTATAAAAACTTTGTGGTATTTTAATAATCTTTTGTGATACTTTAACAATGTTTTGTGATACTTTAACAATGTTCTGTGATACTCAAATAACTTGAGTTAAAAATGTTACTTAACTATGTTTTATTGTAAGAATATGTATAAAAAACTTGTAATACTTTTAACAATATTTTGTGATACTTAAACAACTTGAGTTAAAAATATTACTTAAATATACTTTAATAAAAAATAGGTATAAAAAACTTGTGATATTTTAACAATCTTTTGTGATACTTTAACAATATTTTGTGATACTTTAACAATGTTTATGATACTCAAATAACTTGAGTTAAAAATATTAGTTAAATATGCTTTATTGTAAAATTATGTATAAAAAAAACTTTGTGATACTTTAACAATGTTTTGTGATACTTAAACAATTTGAGTTAAAAATATATTAACTACACTTTAATTAAAAATAAGTATAAAAAACTTGTCATATTTTACAATATTTTGTGATACATTAGCAATCTTTTGTGATACTTTAACAATGTTTTGTGATACTCAAATAACTTTATTTAAAAACTTTACTTAACTATATATTTTATTGAAAAAATATGTACAAAAAATTGTGATACTTTAACAATCTTTTGTAATACTTTAACAATATTTTGTGATACTTGAACAACCTGAGTTAAAAATATTATTTAACTATACTTTAATTAAAAATAGGTATAAAAAACTTGTGATATTTTAACAATATTTTGTGATACTTTAGCAATCTTTTGTGATACTTTAACAATGTTTTGTGATACTCAAATAACTTGAGTTAAAAACGTTACTTAATTATGCATTATTGTAAAAATATGTATAAAAAACTTGTGATATTTTGACAATCTTTTTGTAATACTTTAACATTATTTTGTGATACTTAAAACAACTTGAGTTAAATATTATTTAACTATACTTTAATTAAATACAAACTTTAACAACACTTTGTAATACTTACAATAAAAATATATAGACGTAAAAATTAAATACAAATATAGACGAACTATGTTTTGTAATACTATAGTTATATTTTGTGATACTTTAACAACACTTTGTAATACTTACTATAAAAAATAGATAGACGTGAAAGAATTAAATATAAGTATAGACGAACTATATTTTGTAATACTATAGTTATATTTTGTGATACTTTAACAACACTTTGTAATACTTCGATCATGACATAAAAAAAAATCGACTAAATAGGAGAAATTGCCCAATTTCAGTTCGATTAATCATCAATAACCCATCTACGTATCATTCCACATCAGTTTAGCCAAACTTGTCCAAAGCATATAATGTTCAAAAGATCATGAAAAAGCACCACAATAAGAACAAAGCCTTTATAGTTTATACCAATCACCAAGGTCAATTAAATGAACAATATCACACCCTTTTTTCCAGTCCAGAGATCATGAAAATGTAAGTGGGAGAAAAGCGAAAACCTTATGAGCTTCCCAAGTCTTAAAATACATTATAGAAGCTCACAAATATAAAAATATAATACCCACACTATAGAATTACATAAAATACAGGCAAGCACCATATAGACACAAAATCTAAAGAAGATTGGAGTTTGGTTAGAAGTTGAGGCCCACAAATTTGATGTTGTACTAGGCAACAAGCTCAGCTTTGAGATACTGATTAAGCCAGGTGTGGGCTTAACTACTGATGAGGCTTCAGTTGAACAAATGCAAGCCCAATTAGCCACAGTTCTTGATTAAGAACGTCTGGGTCCAACCGCATCAAATACAACGTCTTATTTGAAATAGACTGTCTGGGACTAAAAAATAAGAGCCGGTGGTAGCTTAATATTACTCGACATGCCCCTAAATATTTAAAATAGAAGGCAGTATTAAAGTTTATAGTACATGATAATGCTACGATGAAAATTTTGTATGATAAAATAAAACTTGAGTCTACATTAATAACTAAGACTTCACAAGATCGGCCTTATTAAATGAGTGAATTAAAGAAAATCATGTAGAAAGGGCAGGAATTAAAAAAGTAAAATAAAATTAAAAAAAATAACACACTACATCGGAAACTAATCATATTTCACAAACGACCATGTTTGGCATACCTGCAAGAGAGTGATAGTGAAGGCTCCACCGATGTAGTATGACACAGTGATTTAAGGGAAATAACATCTGTGCATGGTCGCAAGCTGCCACTAGCCTCGTCTCAGCCCGAAAGCCAAACTCACAACGTCAAAACATCCAACCCAAAACCCACACGGCCTTGAGTAATTCAAATCGAAGTATCCAATCACCGATACAATTGTTCACCACAATTTTATTCTTTTGAGAAAGAAAATTCCCATTTTCTACATAGTAAAATATTTCAACCCCTCGGAATTAACATACTTGAAACAAAAGTTGAGGATACAAAATCAAGAAATTGCTAATTATCATCATTTCAAAGTATTGCAGTAGCAGATTGGAATAAACCCTATATAGCTTCCTATTATCCGACCGTAATATTTCAATCAACTTTTCAGAGCATAAAGAACACATAACAAGAAAACTGCATAAACCGACATTTTTGGGTAAAAATACAATCAATAAATAAAACCCGCAATTGTTTCTTCATAATCCGTTCTTCACATAATTAAACCTGCAACAGTGATCTTGAATTATAATCACACCAATATCTGAATTTAATTAACTGCACGGGACATAGATTTAAGGGGTTCGAATCCTCAAAAATCACACAAGCGAAAAAATTGAAGAACATTTCAAAGCATATATGAAACATGGAAAAATCCTAAAATTAAAAATCGAGATTTTGAAAATTACCTTTGATTGGAAGGAACATTCATCGTATTCGTGTAGTGAATAAATCGTCGGACCTCGAGTAAAGGAAACCTGCGATAGTGGATTGAGTATCTCCGATGCGTCTCTCCAGATCTTGCGGCAATGGTGGCGGCGAGTTGATTAATTTGAGAGAGAGATGAAGAGGCCGCTTCTGTTTTCTTAATTATTATTATTATTTGTATTATTAATATTGTGAGGATTGGAGCGGGTCGGTCGGGTCAGTTGGGTTATTGGGTAGGTGGATCGGATCGATAGGTATGGTAAAAATTGATCTCGAATGAGAACAATCTCACCCAAGTAATTGCCTGTAATAGCTTTTCACTTGCAACAAATGTTGACCGATTGATTTAGCGCATAAAACTCATAAAAACAATAATAAATGAAAATATTTGACCAATTAAATTTTACCGACCAACGAACTGTACCGCCCCCAAATAAAAAACAGCAGATTTTGAATAAACGAGAAGGAAAAAAAAAGTCACACACGCTTAAGTGCTGGATTAGCGACCCCACTCCACCGGCGGTGTTTATCGGTAACAAACACGTGTATGTGTGGATGGATTGCAAGATCAATAGATGCAACCGACTGAACATTACTTAAATTTTAAATCATATTGAACCCAAACTAATTTATGATTTATTATTTTCAATTAGAGCAACTTAGTCAATCGTGTAGTAGTCACATGATTATTGTTAATCAAAATATACATTTAAAATAAGAATTCTGCCTTATTTTAAACTCAAATGATAATGTTACTAAATCAATTTCTTGGATCTATAATTTTACAAAAAACTAATATACATTAACCTCACAAAAATTATTGCACATAACTTTTTAGAGAAAGTCATACTTACAATAATAATAAATATAGTTATTATACGTTATTTTGAAAATTATGACCTTTCACAAAATAAAAAATTATATTTCTTTGTCAAAAAATATGTCCGTTTAACCTAAGATTTTTATTAGGCTGGTATACAATATATACTGAGAATTAATGTTATATTTTGGTAAATTTTCTATCAATAGTTTACTATCCACCTATTATAATCTTTTTTGTTTGTTTTTCTATTTATCATTTTTTTTAAAATACTTAATATATGTGTTGTGTGCGCCACTAATAGTATTTGATGTATCCCATATGTCTACCTATTTAATAATTTATATTTAAAAACAATAATTAATTAGGTTATAATAAAAAGTGTGTTCTAATAATTGTTCATGATTTAGCTCATAATTATAAAAATGTTTTGGATCCTTACCTATATTAACCTATACAGTAAAATGGTGGGATGTGAAGAATCAAAAGGAGAACAAAACGAAAACAGGGAAAGTCCGTCCCAATTTTTTTTGACCCTAACTTATATTGACCGTGGTTTAATTTTCTTATTAATCCTAAACACTAAAAACTTAAAATAACAAACAAAAAATGTCGTTTTCAAAATTTCAAACCAGCTCTGCATAATTAATTTTTTAAGTAATCAACCAGTCCTTTTCCGACTCGTTCACAACTTCAAAATCCGAAGTCAAGGCAATCTCCTTTTGAATTAAAAAGCCCCACTATATAAACGCGCGCCCCTCATTGATTCACACCACTGCTCACATTATAGATTATTATTATTATTAAGCTATTAATTAATTACTAATTAGCCCACTCGTATTTTAAATTCTTGAATCTTCGATTCTCAACCACTCCCTCCCTCTACAAAGTAGGAACACAAAAAACCAAATAATTCCTATTATTGGCTCTACAACCTTTACAACCAATCCTCTTTTATTTATTTTTCATCTATTTTTCTTTTATTTTTTCTTTTTTTTCCCCACTGACGCCGGAGATGGAAGAGGCCTCGAGTTCCGGGGCCGCCGCCGCCGCATCGTTTCTGTCTCTGTCGCCGGAGAATGCTCTGTTCAATAAGTACGAAATCGGAAAGCTCCTCGGCTGCGGCGCTTTCGCCAAAGTATACCACGCCAGGGACGTCGCCACCGGCAAAAGCGTGGCCATTAAGGTCATCAACAAGAGCAGGCTCAACAACAACGCCCACCTCATGGCCAACATCAAGCGCGAGATCGCTATCATGCGCCGCCTGCGCCACCCCAACATCGTCAAGCTAATCGAGGTCCTCGCCACCAAGGGCAAGATTTATTTCGTCCTGGAGTTCGTCAAGGGCGGCGAGCTGTTCGCCAAGGTCGCCAAGGGCCGGTTCAGCGAGGATCTGGGCCGGAAGTATTTCCAGCAGCTGATCTCCGCCGTCAGCTACTGCCACCTCCGCGGCGTCTACCACCGCGACCTGAAGCCGGAGAATCTGCTGGTCGACGAGAATGGGGATCTCAAGGTATCCGATTTCGGGCTCAGCGCGTTCAAGGAGGACCAGGCTCGGGCCGACGGGCTTCTCCACACGCTCTGCGGCACGCCGGCCTACGTGGCGCCGGAGATCCTCGCGAAGCGAGGCTACGACGGCGCGAAGGTGGACGTGTGGTCGTGCGGCGTCGTTTTGTTCGTGCTCACCGCTGGGTATTTGCCCTTCAACGACCCCAATCTGATGAGCATGTACAAAAAGATCTACAAAGGCGAGTTTCGTTGCCCCAAGTGGATGTCGCTGGATCTGAAGCGGTTTTTGACCCGGCTCCTCGACACCAACCCGGAAACGAGAATCACGATTGACGAGATCAAGCGTGACCCCTGGTTCAGAAAGGGCTTCAGCGAGACCAAAAACGAGGAATACGGCGTCGTTTTGAAGGAGGAGGAGAAGAAGCTCCTGGACCTGAACGCGTTTGATATTATCTCATTCTCGCGCGGCCTCGATCTCTCCGGATTGTTCGACGACAAGTTCAAAGCAGCGGAGAATGTTGACCGGCTGACGGCGGACGGGCCGCCGGAGAGGGTGATGGAGAAGGTGGAGGAGGCGGTGAAGGCGGAGGAGCAGAACGGTTTCGGGCTGCAGTTGAGGAGGACAAAGGAATGTGGGGTCGAGCTGGAGGGGCAGGATGGTAATTTCCTTGTCGCGTTGGACGTTTACCGGTTGACCGACAGTTTGGTGGTTGTGGAGGTGAAGAGAAAAGTTGGGGACGCTGAAGCTTTCTCTTCGCTGTGGAAGGACAAAATTAGGCCCCTCATTCTGCAACAACCGGAGCGGCTAGTTCCCTCCCAGTAACTAGCTGGGGCTATTTTCGGGGTTTTTTTTCATTACAAGACGACGACTTGTGTGGTTGTTTGTATACTACTGGTTTTTATTGTGAGTGTGAATAATAAGGGGAAAAAAGTTTGTAACAATTCTTGTAAAGTGTTAGTTAACAGGATAATAAGATTGCAGGCTCGGGGTTTTCGGATCATTGGCCCGGGTTGTACATGTTTTAGTAGTTGAATTGTGAAGTGAGAACAATCATTTTAGACAATGATTTTCTTGAGTGGATTGTTGTTTAGTAAGCCTTTGTTTACATTTCATTGTTAGTTTGTATCTTTCTTTATGTTGGCAATTTGAATGTTGTCATTTTCTGTGTGATGAAGCTTTAATTAAGGGAGTGTTTGCAAACTTAATTTTACTCATCTGCACATATTGATGTCCTTTGCAAACTAGCATTTGCGATGCAAAAAACAATTTCGGTTGCTTTCTTTTTTACAGCACTGTGAAATTAAAAATATCACTGGCATTAGATTTTATCCTACGAAAGTGCATTATAAGAGGGTACCTGTAATTTTGAAAAGATAATTGGGTTCTTTTGTAAATATACTAAACCAGTGGGTAGTTTTGTAATCAACCCTTACTCTAAATACGGTTTGGAGTGAGCACCATAAATGTTTGCCAGTTCAGCGCTGGTTGGTATGATAAGTTATACTGTGAACTCAATTATTTGGGTGAACTTATTGGACGGCGAAGTGTGAAATCACATGTGAGAGGAGAGGCTTATTGTTTTGCCAGATGGGCCAGGTCACGTCTAAGATTTACTGTATGATCCTTGTTAGCTGTCTTCTGTATTATCAACCTGAAAATTCCTATGATATTTTAATTTATTCAACACCTCTAATTTTTGGCGTGTAGGCTTGTACTTGTGTCATATTCAGTTGCTCGATTTTAATGAATTATCAAATCATTGTAAGTTTGCAACATGGACATTAACAGAATATGTAGAGATGTCTGGAAGCATTTTAAACATGCAACGCTTGAAAACAATGTGCATAATTGATCTGGAACAATTAATGTATCTTTGATCACTACAATTTTATTTCCTTATTTCTGGACAATATAAACTCCCCAGGATATAGTTACACTTACACACAACAAGAATAACTCAATCAAGCCAAAAAAATCGATATATCTTATAATTATAACCATGTCAATCATGTAAAAAAGGGGTTAAACCTAAAAATAAAATAAAAACCACATCTCATGCAACAGACTATACACTACAACGCGCAAAAAAAATATGCTACCAAAACACAAAAACCCGGGTTTCAAAGTCAAGTCACTTGCTCCTGCAGCATCGGCTGCTCTTCTAACGGATCATCATCTTCCCGCCGACTCAAACGCTCTCGTGGGCCCTCATTCTCCACCTCGGACCAATCAACGTCTTGAAGCCCCGGCCTTATCCCCTCCTCCAATACCCTCTCGTAATCCAACGTGTCCCCACCACTCTTCCTAACCTCCACCAAATGAACATCCGGCGTCAGCACAAATATCTCGACGTCCACGCACAACACGCCCTTTCGTCCTTCCTTCGACCCTTCCAACCGAAACAACCCTCCGTCCTTCTTACTTAATCTCATCTTCATACACTTCGCAATCTCCTCCATTTTAGAAACGACAACATTCGCGGGCTTCCAAGAAATGAACCTACATTCATTCTTCTTACACGATGCCTCCTCGAACAATCTCGACAGACGAAATCCATCCGACAACGAGATTATATCGAACGCGTTCATATCCGAAAGCCTCGGCGCCACCTCGCAACTATTATCCGCACCACCCGTCTCCGGGTTTGTCACTAGCCCCCGTCTGAACCAAGAACAAACCCTAATCCTAGAAATCGTAATCCGTGTACTCGGATTTGGATCCAATATCCTCGATATTAGCCTCCGCACCTCCGGAGGAAACCATCTCGGGAACTTATACTCGGCTTTCCCGATCTTTCTGTACAACTCCATCAAATTCGAGTCGTGAAACGGTAAATAACCGGCGAGCATCACGAAAAGAACGACCCCACACGACCAAACATCGGCCGCCGTCCCGTTGTAACCTCTCCTCTCGAGCACCTCCGGGGCCACGTAAGCGGGGGTCCCACACGTGGTGTGGAGAAGCCCGTCGGCCCGTCTCGACTCAGCGAGGGCGCTGAGCCCGAAATCGGAGACTTTTAAATTTTCGTTCTCGTCGAGTAACAAATTCTCGGGTTTTAGGTCGCGGTGGTAGACGCCCCTTCCATGGCAGAAGTCGACTGCGTTTATTAACTGCTGGAAATATTTGCGGGCCACGGGCTCGTTCAGTTTGCCCTTGGCGACCTTGTCGAACAGCTCGCCGCCTTTGGCGTACTCCATGACGAAGTAGATCTTGGTTTTGGTGGCCATCACTTCGTGGAGGTGGATGATGTTGGGGTGGCGGACGAGCCGCATTATGGATATTTCACGTTTGATTTGGTTTATGATCCCGACCCGGGTGATTTTCTCCTTGTCGATTACTTTGATGGCCACGCTTTGACCGGTTTGGACGCTCCGGGCGAAGTGGACTTTTCCGAACGTGCCTTGGCCGAGTAATCTGCCTAGCTCGTATTTTTGCATCAGTATAATTCCGGCTCGGTTATCCATGATAAAAAGAGTTTGAAAAAATTGACGTGGGTAATTCGTCCACGGGTGAGATTTACGTCGGCAAAACGGGCAATTTGAAATTTATGGACCAATTACTTGATTTCGAATAAGAATTCCTTATCAAAAACATTTTTCTGCATTCGCGGGTCTGTAAATAAAAAAAGAAATAGCAATGAAAACATGAATTCCAGTTCCAGTAAAAAATATTTCACTAATAAAATAAATACTGAGAAAAAACAAAATCAAACTTTTCATAAATTATAAGGATACAATTGGGACAGTTATCACAAATAGGGTTATGATCGGTAATTTCTATGATTACATAGGCAGAGATGAAACAGAGTATGGCAAAGGGGAAAAGCCCTAAAAGTTAAAATTCAGCAATAAAAAACTTAGAATAATTAAATTTTCGGTGATATATAAAAAAGAAACAATAAAGACGATCAAAATCAATGTTCAGAATTCAGAGGAAATAAAAGACAAAAGAAACATACAGAAAAACGTACAATAATTCGTGATTAATATAATAATAATAACTAATTATTCTTTCCAGATAAATACAGAAACAGAATGCCCAATTCAAGCCATTTTGGAAAGCTAAAAGTGTATAAGATGAATTACCTTCAATATCTTCCTGGGGCCGGGGATGAGCTGTGGGTAAAAACGAAAAATATAAACCAGAAAAAAAAAAAAAAGTCGAACAAGGCAACTATCTGGAAGGAAGAAATAGAACGATCCTTTGTGGTGATTCCAGAGAGAGATCGAATTGTTTATTATATTATTATTTTTCCCGAGACAATAGAAATTTAATCCGAATTTAACAATAAGAGATCAAATAGAATTAGTAAAGGACATAATCCGAAGTGGCTTGTGATACCTAGCGCACGTGGGACCACTTCAAAACATAAAATAAATGTTTTGTGTTGGTTGATTTTGTTTAAGTAGTAAATATCATTGAAAAAAAAATATATATAAACCACTAACCTAGATTCTCTTAAAAGTTCATAACTGAGAGTTAGTTAATTTAAAATATTACTTAATAAAAACTAATTAAAACTAAATCATAATTTTAAAGTAAACGATATATTTTTTTTAACCAGACATCTCCAACCATGCCTTTTAATTTGGGTTATATTAGCTAGCTAAACGTCCAAAAGTTAATATGTAATTTTAATATGTACTATTTTATCATTATTTTAATTTTAATTTTACAAGGAATTGTAATTAATTTGAGCTCTTAAAATTAGTTATTGTCACTTTAGCTAGCTATTAATATCTAGCACCAATAATTAAAGCTATTTTAGCAAATATTTGAACCCCGACATTAGACAATTAAGAAGTTTGAATTCTGATATATTCGGACAATATGAAGGAAAAGCTTGATTAATAGTTCAATTAGGAAGTTGGCATTCATTTTGCTATCAATCCACTTGCACTAACCTTATTTAAAAATCTGTGATTCCAAGGTATTCCTGGTATAATTGGTCTCTAGAAGAGTACAATAGGTAAATTCAAGTAAAAGAAAATTCAAATCAACATAATGTTGGCGATGAATATAAATAGTCTTAATGTTCTACAAACCGTGTCCAATTTTACAACGAATTTGAGTTTGAATTCTCAGCAATTTTTAAAATTTCGATTTCGAGTTATGTTAAACAATCTCATTACCAACTCGTTGTCAGTTGCAGTAATAGGGCATTGCACATTTTCTATGTAATTAGATAAATACTTAGTTTGGATACTTGCGCTTACGAGGGCATATTCAGTAAATACATAAATATAAAAATTGAATAAAAAAATTAAATCAAGAAATTTACTTAATAATACAAAATACTCAAATTTTTCACTTGACATTTTGGAAAATCCCTTATAAACAACATTTGTCGTCTTATTAACAATATTATTATCATTGTCACAACTTCAAATTTTTATTCTTTTACGATTCTTAACTCGAGAGATTGTGACGTGGAGTTGGTCGTGACTAAAAATTGGTCTTGACAAATACAAACCCACATTTGAGAGAGTTTGACCCTAACTCTTGTTTATAGTTATTACGAAACAAACAATAGTGGAAACTGTCTCATTTGAAATTTGAACGGAACCCTACTATACGAAGAGAGCTCAATGCATTTGTGGGGTGTAAACCTTCGTCGCAACATTAGGTCCAAACAAAATCTCTACTTCAATAATGTGATCTCCAAGTTGGGTAACAACTAATCTAGTACCATTGTGTCCAATTATTAACTTCAAAATATGATTGGGGATTTTTGAGCACTAATTTTATTTAGGAAATCAGTTACAATAATAATGCCACTAATTCCAATAAGATTTTTTTCAAATATTGCTGACATTAATTCAAAAGGTTTCCAAACCAGTTTAAACAGAAAAGGATTTCATATTTTAAAAACCACATATTTATAGATAACTTAAAAATAGTTTTGTGAAATTATGGTTATATATTATATCTAATTTATATTTGAAGTCGAGTGGGATGCATTTAGTAATAATATTAAATACAAATGGAGAAAGCGATTACATCAAAATCCACCACGATAAATAAGGACTAATTGATCTCGAATTAAAAAAAAAATCTGATCTGGTTTTAAGAAAACCCAATTAGTTGACTTTCCAGATCAAATCAAAGAGGAAAAAAAAAGTTGAAGCAAATTTTTTGTTTCAACTCAATTTTTCCGACCTAAGCGAAATTAACTATACGAAACCAAACTCGTATTTTTTCGGAATATTATGTGTTGTGAGAAAAAAGATAGAGAGAGAGATGAAGAAAAAAAAAGAGATCGTAATAGTGGTGATAAGTGGGAGGAGATATTTTGTGAGCAAAATCCTAGATTTTTAGGTAGACAAAAGAAATGATAAAAATGCTATTTTATACCCTTGATAATTTTAGACAAATCGAAGGATTTTAAGAAAAATGATGTGAAAATGCCATATCATATTTTCAGAACATAACCAAATGACACATGTCATTTGAATGATTGTGAGGTTTACACCTCAGCAAGGTGTCAAATGGTTGATATCTAGTCAATTAAAAATATAGCAATACGACTTCTTTATCTTTTCATATAATAAGTTATATGATATTAATTTTGAATTCTGTGTATATGGCGATAATAGAGCACTCAATGTGCTACATTAAATATGGTGTTTTAAATCTATTTGCAAAAAATAATGTATGGTAATAAATTGACATATTGTGAAAATTCTTGCTCCAATTTTCATGGACAATTTTACTTGTCAATGAAGATTTGTCATTTATGTCGATATATTTCTAATCATGATACTGACAATCTTTAGTCAATTAAAAATATGGTAGATATGACCTTTTTTAATAACTAATTGAAATATATCAAAAAATCATCAAATTAACCAAACTGGAGCTTATTGCGGTAGTTTAAATAAAATCATTCTTAGATGTCTCCTCAAATCAGATTCAAATTAATTGGTTCTAAATATTAGCTCAAATTATTTATATACTTCAAATTATGTGATAGAATAATAGATATTACTATTTACAAAGTTTATAAAATAAACAAAATAAAAATACTGCTATTTTTCATTCGTTTATTTTGTGTCGTATGAGTTTCAATATCAAATAGTACTTAAACTTAAAAGTTTAATTATTTCCCGTATCCCCATTTTTTAAATCCTAGATCCGCTAATAAATTATATTGAAGTTTCTTTTTTTAAATTGCGATATTACACTCTACTTAACATGTCAATTGCAGGCATAAATAGACAGTCAAAACACAGCAGAGTAAATAACCAAGCTGAGCAATAAGACAAAACAGGTTCATTCAAAACTCCTGTTCTACATTTAAAAAATAAGAAACGCTTTAAAAATCCAAAATAGCAAATGTAATGCATAAATTTATCTCTCGTCTCATTGATCACCAGGCAGCGATTTGATGATGTCCGAGTCACCTGGGTCAACAAAGCTGAGGCAAGACACACGGAAATACTTTCCGCAAGCAGTTCCCAAATCCACATTATTTCCATTATAGTGGTGAACCCCAACTTTCGCGAGCATTGCATAATACTCTATCTCTGATTTCCTCAACGGCGTGCAGTTGTTGGAGATAAGAATCAACTTACCTTTGGAGCTACGGAGGGTTTTAAGAATTGTCATGTAACCAAGAGTGTATTTCCCGCTCTTCATCACCAAAGCCAACCTATTGTTGATGCTCTCACGAGTCTTCTTGCTTTTCTTGGTGGTCGCCATAGGAGCTCAAGTCTTTGGAGTTGTTTTGGCCGAGATGTTGAGATAAGAGTGAAACCCTAGCATCGGCGTACAAATTCTATTGAAGTTCATAAAACACATATCAATATCATGTCCATCACTAACAAAGGCTTTGGATTTACACGATGATGTCTCAATACTAATAATCCACCATTTCACCACCCCATTTATGCACTCTTTCCGATGCTTGTGACAACGTCAATCCATTTAAAATTAGAGAAAATAAAATGTTACGACATTTTTTTATGCTACAAATTCAATATGAAAATATACAGGAATAAATATAAAAATTAACCAAATTGTTAAAAATTACCTCATCATTCCAATTTGTTCTCCACAAGATAATCAGAAGAATAACTGTATGCAACAAAAAATCCAAATATCATTCCTATCCAAGTTCCCTTTAATTTAATTAATAATAATAATAATAAATTAAGCACAATTAATAAAATTGTATTATTATGTTAGATTAATGTATGCTACAAGGCCTTGCCATCCACCTCCAACAACAACTACTGCAAATATAACAATCTCATTATAAATAAAACTATTTATTATATATATATATATATATATATATATATATATATATATATATATATATATATATATATATATATATTCAAAATCCAAAGCCTGATATAACGGGTTGAATGATGTTGAAAACCATAGTTACAGCTAGAAGATAGGCTAACTCAGCAACTTCTTTTTGCATTTTCTCACTGTTTGTAAAAATGGTGGCAAAATGGTTGTTTGTTGTTGTTATTATGATTACCATGCAAATTAGCATTAGGAGGAGCGACTCAAAGACCATAACAAAAACAGAGTACTTTGTGGCCCTCGGATGTCCTGATCGAAGCTTTTATTTTTCTTTCTTGTGTGCTAATTGGTCTTGGGGTCCTCGTATATAAAACACCGACTACATCCCAGTTAATGATTTTTATCCAGGAAAGCTAACCGAGAATCTAACCACTGGGCGTTGGTTGCAATTTTACTTTCTTACTGTAATATTATTGTATTAGTACACAATAAAGTGCTCTTGTCTCTGCAATTTGACTGCCAAGGAGGAGGGGTTGTTAGTCAAAGTACATTAATGGGTTTGACTAACAATGTACATGGTAAAAAGGTTTAGCTATTGTCTGTCTTTTTTATTGCACTTCTACAATCTCTAAGATGAAAGAAACGAGGGCTCGAACTTGCTTAGGAGGCCGGAAACGAGGATAATCGACCACCAAAAAGATCTTAGAAAATAATGGGAGCACGATGAGGCTTGACCACCGAGAGAACAAAAATGTATGTCGAGCATATGAAATAGTCTTTAATCATCTCAAAGTTCTCGGTAAAAAACATAGAAAGATCTTCCGTTTGCCAAAACGGGTCGACAAGCTATTTTATTTTTTTGATTGCCTCCTCCTCACTCTCACTATCAAATATAGAATTATCCTGGGGTCAGAGAGAGGGTACAGACTCCTTCTCGGATACCTCTTTGACCACCTCACTTTCAAGTTTTATATTATCAATTGTTGGCAAGAGGGCTTCAACAATCTCAATCTGCACAAAACAGAAAGAGGTGACTAAGGTGCTTCAATGTGCTTATCAATGCTAAGACTTGGTTTTATAGTTGTTTACTATTATTTGTTTAATGTCACATCTGTTAGCATTGACTTATATTCATCTAGTTATTTTTCCTTCAGTTACATGGAGTGCTCTCTTAAAATAATGAAATGAAAATTAAAAACAAATTATTAGATGTGCTTATTTTGCTTGCTTTATTTTGACAGATCCTATTGCATCATACAATAAGCATTGCTGACCATTTTTAGCAAGAGTTCTCTATGGGTGAGAGGAGAAAATGAAAAACCGGCATGGGACGAAGATGAGACCAAACACTCATCTGGGATGAGCGAACACGGTTCTTGGACAGGAAAGGATCGTCGTTCGAGTCATGGCAGCGGGCATTATCATGAGGATCTCGAATCTTGTAGCACAATAAATCCAACTCGATGAAAGGCCCACTCTAATAGCTCCGAATAAATTAAATACGTGCTAGTTTGTCTCACTAAATAAGGACCGTAAATATAAGATACAATCAAACACGCATTTTATCAAACACATTTTAATAAGACTCGGCACATTTCAAAAACTCATCTCACACGCATTTTATCAAACACATCATGGACATCATTTTCAAGGTTTTTCAGAACCATTGTTAAGAATAGTTTTTCATATTGATCAAAACCTTATCAATAACTCAACAATTTCAGCAATGAAACCCAAATTTAGCCGACGTACCTGAGAAATAGGTATAGGATGAATACCATATCAATATACTATAAAGTTATCATCGGCCAGCCAATGAAAAATCTTCACAAAACTTGAGCGAATTACCAGTCTCTGGGAATTCATTATGCGGTCTTCTTCTAATTTTTTAATTTTTTTCAAAGAATCGACCACTGCATAAACCCGGGGCCTTCTTTCAGATTCTTCTAAGATCTGATGAAAACTCATTAGAAAAATCCAAATATGGTGGGGAATCGAATTTGGAATGGAGGAGAGAATTTGAAATAAAAAAATCAATTAATCTCGGTCGAATTTGGAATGGAGAAAATTACTTTCGGCTATACATGCGCAATTATCAGCTATATGAATTGAAGAAATAAATCCCTCATAAAAACAACAACAATTCAAATGTAAAATCTGTCTTTGAAAATCATAAAAAAAATAATAATTCAAATGCCAAATCTGTCTTTGCAACTTTATTTTATGCAAAATTAGGAATATTCAATCCTTCGTATTAATAGCATGAGAAATATCGAAGGACAATTACCTCCATACAACCAAATCGCAGATGGAAAAATCGATTGCTAGGCTTAAGAAAATATCAAGAAGAAGAAATACAAAAAAAAAACCAAAGAAATAAAATCGTAATTCAGGGTTCACAAACTGTAGCTTTTGTTAGGATTAAAGGAATGAAAAATGAAAAATAAAATGTTTGCAGAAGAAAAAAATAATAATAATGAAGAGGCGCAAGAGAATGAAAGAGGGATGCACAAACCCTAGTTTTTAAGGAGACAGGAGAAAGAGAAGAAAAAAAGGGTACTATTTTATACCCTAGGCAATAATACAAAAAATGAAGGATTTAATATGAAATGATGTGAGTTTGACACATCAGATTTTGAATAAATAACAAAATGACACTTGTAAATTGAATTCATAAGTAGTTGACATCTCAGCAAGGTGTCAACAAAATTAACAAATAGGGGTTGATTAAATGGTTTCCTTTCATTTTAGAATATGTGCTTGCATTAAATTAATTATTTAATTCATTTATTTAAATCACACGTTTTCATATCCTTTGTTCATAATTATCTTTAAAAAAAACACAATATTTTATTAAACTCTTTGATACGACATCAAATATCCAGGTCGGTAGGCATACAAGTTTGTAGGGATTTATGAGGCGACCTCACCTTTAGAATGGACGATATCTTTTATAGGAGGGCGAACTGTTTGTGAGAAAAACGAGCTCTTGTATAGGAGTGACGAACTCTTATACGGGGGTGGCGAGCTCTTATGAGGTAAATGGTCTTATGGCAGCTCGGTATTGAGAGTTGGATTTTTATGGTTAATAGGATCTTGGGTCATGGTGGGCTGATATGAATTATGGTCTGGGGTCCCGGCGGACTAAGGGCATGAATATGGTTATTGACCGATGGTTATTGTGGTAATTTTGCGAGAGTTCTATATCTATGGTAACTTAGCAGATAGGAGAAATCATAATTTTAAATCGGTTGCTATTTATGGTATTGTGGTTTGAATAGGAGACGGGAACCTTAAATTGGGAACACGTCTCTTATGTATGTAAAGAGGATACAGACCTCACTTTTTTTCTCTATGTTGATTTTATCCTACTTTTGAGCTCTCGCATATTATTATTAAAAAGGGACTAACGTAACCATCAGAGGGCCTACGCCGGGGCTGTCTATGAGTTTTATTTTGTAGGTTGATCAGGTCGCCAGGAGTCTTCTCGAGGTCAATCAGGTCAGCAAGCACGTATTTTAGGTCAGTACTTACTTTTCTTTTTGAACCAATATGTTATGAATGAATAGGATTATAAAGCAATAAATAGAAAACGTAAAGAAGACACAGATTTACGTGGTTCACCAAATTGGCTACGTCCACGGGCAGAGAGAGGAACAAATTTTATTAATTGATTAGGGTTACAAATTTCCGATCTCAAAGACCATATTTATAGTATTAAGAGAATACACCAAATTGGGCTTAAGGCCCGTACAACTCGCCGAAACGAGAGATTTAAGACATATCAACACAATCTCCACCTTGACTTGAATCTTCCTTGCAGATGCATCATTATAATGCTAGATGAACTGACTTCTTCTTTCTGCCTCAGATTTTCCTTCATTGAGCAACTAACAGCTTTTGACGTTTAACAAGTCCAGACAATGTCGAAACTTGCTATGTGGGACCGGCTTGGTGAACATGTCAGCAGGAGTATCAGCAATACCTACTTTCATCACCTTGATTCTCTGCTCATTCCTCAGAAAATGATACCTCACATCAATATGTTTGGTCCTCTCATGATGGACCTGATCCTTGGTAAAACAGATTGCACTCAGACTATCACAAAACACAATAACTTGATCATGAAGTAGACCAAGATCACCTACAAGCCCTTTCAACCAAATTCCCTCTTTAGCAGCTTCTGTCAGTGCCATATATTCTGCTTCAGTTGTAGAAATAGTAACTGTAGCCTGTAGAGTTGCCTTCCAACTAACAACAAAACCACCAAGAGTGAAGACATAACCAGTCATAGATCTTCTACTATCAACATCTCCAGCATAATCAGAGTCAGAGTAACCAATCACAGAACCATGAGCACCACCTCCATACAAGAGACCAACATCAGACGTACCTTTAAGTTAATGAAAAATCCTCTTCACAACTTGCCAATGCTCCTTTCCAGGTCGTCCCATGAACCTGCTGACAACACTCACAGCATGTGCAAGATCTGGTCTAGTGTAGACCATAGCATACATCAAACTCCCTACTGCATTAGAGTATGGGTCTCGAGACATGTATTCCTGCTCAGATACAGACTTCGGTGTATAATCAGTGGATAAATGAATATTTGTAGCACTTGTGGTATCAATAGGCTTGGCGGTAGATATGCCAAATTTAGACAAGATCTTCTCAATGTAACTCTTTTGTGACACGAAGAGCTTCTTCTTTTCTCTTTCTCTATATATCTCCATGCCCAGAATCTTCTTGGCAGCACCCAAATCCTTCATATCGAACTCAACATTGAGCAGAGCTTTTAGCTTCTTAATATCAGACTTGGACTTCGCAGCTATGATCATATCATCCACATACAGAACGAGATAGATCATGGAACCATCATCTGCTTTATTATGATACACACAACAATCATGTGGACTCCAGTTGTATCCCAACTGGATCATGTAACTGTCAAATCTCTTATACCACTGTCTTGGAGACTGCTTTAGCCCATATAAGGATCTCTTCAACTTGCAAACATAATCTTCCTTCCCCGGAACCTGGAACCCCTCTGGTTGAGTCATGTAGATATCGTCTTCGAGCATTCCATGTAGAAAAGTTGTCTTCACATCTAGTTGCTCAAGTTCTAAATCCTGTTGTGCAACCATTGCTAGTAACACTCTGATGGAAATGTGTCTGACCACTGGTGAGAATATCTCAATATAATCAACCCCCTCCTTCTGTGTGAACCCTCTTGCAACTAGTCGAGCCTTGTATCTCACACCCTCACCAGATGTGGTTTCTTCCTTCTTCTTGAATATCTATTTGCAAGTGACAATCTTCCTCCCCTTTAGCCGTTTGACCAGCTCCCAAGTCAGATTTTTGTCAAGTGATTCCATCTCTTCTCTCATTGCAGTGAGCCATTGAGCCGACTCACTACCTGAAACAACCTCTCTGTATGTGAATGGTTCACCTATATATGGTTCTTCCTCTTCTACCTCGTCAGCGACAAGTAATGCATAAGTCACCATATCCTCAAAACAGTATCGCACAGGAGGCTTCACGCCTGTTCTCCTAGCTCTATCAATAGCTATGCTTGAACATCTGAACTTGTACTTTCAGCAGTAGTATGTTGATCTTCTCCACCTTGGAGTTGTGATTTAATCTCATCGAGAGTGACTTGCAGCTCCATCTGTTTATCAACACCACTACAATTTTCTGCACCAATGGACTTCACAGCGGGGTTAAGCATAAAATTCTCATCAAAAATTACGTTCCTACTGAATATAACTCTATTTTTTGAAGGTGACCAGATTCTATATCCCTTAACTCTATCCCCGAAACCAACAAATATACCCTTCTTAGCTCTTGGTTCTAATTTACCCTCACTAACATGATAGTAAACAGTACACCCAAAAACTCTCAATAACGAATAATCTGCAGGTTTATTAGACCATACCTCGTAAGGTGTCTTGCAATCAATGCCAGTGTGAGGACCACGGTTGATCAGATAGCACGCCGTGTTTACTGCTTCTGCCCAGAACTTTCTAGCCAAAATAGCATTTGAGAGCATGAATCTTGCTCAAGCAATGTCTGATTCATGCGTTCTGCCACACCATTCTGCTGCGGTGTGTGTCGAATGGTGTGGTATCGAGCAATCCTTGCATCCTTGCAGAACTCGTTGAAATCAGACGAACAGAACTCCAGGCCATTATCAGTTCGCAGTCGCTTGATCTTCTTCCCAGTCTAATTTTCTACCAACGCCTTCCACTGCTTAAATCTCTTGAATGCTTCACTTTTGTTCTTCATCATAATTACCCAAGTCATCCTTGAGTAGTCATCAATCATAGACACAAAATATCTATGGCCTCCATTAGACTCAACACGTGATGGACCCCAACAGTCCATATGAATGTAGTCAAGAGTCCCCTTGGTCTGATGAATGGCCTTCTTTGGGAACTTGTTACGATGAAACTTCAAAAACACACAATGCTTGCAGAATTCAAGACTATGCACTTTATGCCCAGAAAGAAGATCCCGCTTTGACAAGATCTGCATCCCTCTTTCTCCCATATGACCGAGCCTCATATGCCACAGCCTGGTCATATTCGTGGTCTGAACCTCGGATAATGCAACATCAGCATAACCTGTCACAGTGGAACCTTGCAGATAATATAAGGTACCACGTTTCAGGCCTGTTAGGACCACCTTTGAACCTTGATAGACATAACTGAAACCCTTACTGTCAAGAAGACTCAATGATATCAGATTCTTCGTCATCTGTGGAACATGCCTGACTTCATTCAAGGTGTAGAATACCCCATCATTTGTCCGTATCCTGACCGAGCCAATTCCAACCACTTTGTAGACAGCACTGTTTGCCATGGAAATATTTCCTCCATCTATCTGCTCATAGGTTGAGAAGAACTCCCTGTGAAAACAAATATGGTACGATGCCCCAGAATGAATAACCCACATATCATTACGATGAGACTGTCCAGCAGCAACCAAAGCCAGATCTTCTTCAGAATTTGTATCAATTTCTGCCACAGCTGCAGAACCGCCGACACCCCCTTTCTTCTCCTGCTTCCTCTTCTTCTTAGGACAATCATTCTTCTAGTGCTCTGGTTCTTTACAGGCAGATGTCTTCGGGTTTAGGACCTTTTGAACCTTTCTTATTTGGCTTCCCAATTTTCTTCCCAAATCTCCCTTTTTCTTTACCTGTGACAAACAACCCCGATGCCTAATTTTCTGTGGCAGAGCCAGTGGCCCGTTGACGGTCTTCTCTGTTGTGGAGGGCAGATCGAACATCTTCTAGAGACAGAGTATCTTTTCTAGTAATAAACGATTCAACAAAATTCTCATACGATTCAGGCAAAGATACTAACAAAATTAAAGCAGCGTCCTCATCTTCTACATTAACATCAATATTACGCAAATCTAGTAAAATCTTGTTTAATTTGTCTAGATGATCACGAAGGGGAGTACCTTCCTACATGCGTAAATGGAACAGACGTTGCTTCAAGAGCAACTTGTTGGTCAGAGACTTCGTCATGTAGAGACTCTCTAACTTCAACCAGAGAGCAGCGGCAGTTTCCTGATCAGCAACCTCGATGATAACATCATCAGACAGACATAACATAATAGTCGAGTGGTCCTTTTCTTCTCCGGTATTCCACTCTTCTTCATCTACATCCTTAGATTTAGGTTTTCCTGATAGCGGCGCCCACAAACCCTGCTGCTTCAGCAAAGATCGCATCTTGATCTGCCATAATCCAAAACTATTTCTCCCGGTGAATTTGTCAACCTTTACGTTGAAAGCAGACATTTTCAGTCGGCAAAAGAAACCCTAACGGTGCGGAAATACCCTGATCAAATCGACCAGGCTCTGATACCAGTTTGTTATGAATGAATAGGATTATAAAGTAATAAATAGAAAACGTAAAGAAGACACAGATTTACGTTGTTCACAAAATTGGCTACGTCCACGGGCAGAGAGAGGAACGGATTTTATTAACTGATTAGAGTTACAGATTTCTGATCTCATAAACCATATTTATAGTATTTAGAGAACACACCAAATTGGGCTTAAGGCCCAAAACTGCATACCGTATGGGCCGCGGGCGACTCCGCCCCCGACCCCAGGCAAGGGGGACTTTGCCCCCCCTTGACCCCCCGACTCGCTGACCGGGCAGCGAGACCCCCGTACAACTCGTTGAATCGAGAGATTCAAGACATATCAACACAATCTTTTTGTTCGCATCAAGTGGCGCCATCTATGGGAAAGAGAGAAATCGAGTCCTTGGGCGAAAGGCGTGAGATTTTCGAAAAGCAAAACATGAAGGGAAGAACTATCATACCTCAAACTCTGACGCGAGCAAGGAGAAAGAGGTAGACAAGGAGATACATGTCGAGGAAGAACAAACACCATCACAAGGAGAACCAACAGATACGATGGTTATAAAAACACCACCACCGTCACCAGGGAGAGAAAAGGCGAAAAATTCGGGGGAGGAGAATAGGAAAAAGACCCCAAAAATAATTAAACAAACGATTATCCATGTTGGGACCAAAGAGTGGAAAGAATTACCGAATGGAAAAACTTGCCACGTTGACAAGGGCTTCCTTGAAAGATTCATGGGTTTAGTGCCTCCGAGAAAGTTGGAGAAGATTTTGGCGGGCGAAAACGATAGCGAGGAGGATGAGGCTAGAAGGAAAGATGAGGAATACAGGCCAGAGCCACTAACTCCAGGCCAAAAGAAGAGCAGAGAAAAGGAACCATGGATGCCGGATCCCGAGTTGACCCGAACCACAAAAAGGAGGCGGTATTCGATAGAATACCCACCTTCATCTAACGATGAAGAAGACGAGGACAACGCACAGTTCTTAAGGAAATGTGCATCTTGGCGCGAACAAAGGTAGAAGGTGCCCTTCTGATTTTTTTATTATATAACAAAAGTAAAAGAAATCTATATCAGGTTTTACGTTGTATTATGTACATAAAATTATATACCTGGTCATAAACCTAATGGAGTTAGGAGCCATTTGGAATAGGGGGACTTTGAATTTTTCGGCTACGACGACCAGAAAGGGGTACATAAGAAATCTGATTCCTGCCCTTATGTGGTGGTTGCAGACAGTAACATGGTTTAAATGGGGATGGTCTGGATCATTTTTACCAGCTTCAGATTGGACAAACTGGATGGTTTCTGGAAGGTGAAGGCTTTTTAAGAAATTTGCAAGCAGGGTACGATCAAGGAGTACCCATAGATTTGACTAGATCGTCTGCTCCGTCCAGCTCCGTTCGTCATTGTATTTTGGGAGATTCATTTCTATCAAACTGTGAGCACGTAGTATGGGGCAATAAGAATCTTAAGGAAAGAGTTCGATCGCCTCGACTTTACTTTTCCTTTCGTTTCGTTATTTACGTATATTATTATATATAATATGTTTGGTTGATTGCGTTTGATCTGTTAGTTTAAATTATTCCCCGATATTATCACAGTTTACTACTGTTTACCCAATAGGCTTTTGTTAGCACCACATATATGATATGGATGATCACCACATGTAAAAAGATTATATAGCAGTGTCAGTCATTTTTTAAAGCACTTAGTGGCATTATTATAAAGGGGCTTTGCCAAAAGCAAACAACCATATTCCATTTATACCAATGTTTTTTCATATATTTTTTATATTTAACTTCTGTATATACATTACAAATTTATCTCTATTGAAACTAAACTAATACAGACCCTCTTCTACGAATCCTGAATCGGATTTCATATTCAAGCAGTTTGAATTTCATAATTTTCGTTTACAATTTCATACTAATTTGAAAAGCCTCATGTTCATTTCTTGGAATTAATTGAATTTCATACTCTCTTCTTATCGATACCATATTTTGAAAAATTTCATACTTGTTTTTTAGTTGACGGGCCATGATTGAATTTCATACATATTTTTTTAAGAATTTCATACTTGTTTCTATGAATTTTTAGAATTTCATCTCATACCAGCTTCAAGTTGATTTTTTGGAATTTGTTTTAGTTAATACTTGTTTTTGACGCAAAATAGCACGGAGAATCTGGTAGTCAGTTGAGGGCAAAGCTATCGAGAGTTTATTTGGGGACAATACTGTCAGTTCTTATTTATAATTTATTAATTAATAAAATTAACTTGATTTTAATGGGATAAAATAGCAATCCACGTGTATTAAATAGCAATACTATACTAGCAATGATTTGAAATGAACACACAAATATGAGTTTATATAACTTGTCTTGATAGAACTGCAGCTTTTTTGGCAGATCCAAAAACCTAGTACTAAAATAACCAAATAATTAAAGCATTCCGAATTTGTGTTTCATCTACTAGGGATTGGAATTCTCAAATTGTCCCCCCCCCCACCCCCCCGAAAATAATCTAAAATCTCATGTGAATATATATGTGAATTTTTACCTTTGTCGGCCTGAATTTCTATTCGCTGTTGCTCGTGACCCATAATCTCGTATCTACTGATTTCCTAATAGATCTTTTTGCAACATTCAAATTCTTTTAGGAGAAGAAAATGGAATTTTCGTCAAATATTAGTTGACTGGGAGGTTTTCGCCGATGATTTCGGGATTATGATAATGTGTGATTTTTTCTTATCTCAAAATTTAAGACCAATTATTATTTGTGTTAATATCCGTGTATTACACACATTTGTGTTTCACACGCTAGCTTTGAATATAAGAAATATTTATGATTAGTACAGTGTTTTTAAATTTATAAATAATCTTCAAAAGATATTGTATTCTCAACTCGTGACTCGTAAATGTGTCTGATCACTATTTATTAATTATATTATTATATTGTTAAATAATTTTATATTTTAATATTTAGATTAAACTCGTTAATAATTTAATTTATATATTTAGAAAAAGTAAAAGTTATTGCATTCTCAACTCCTATCTAATTGCTATTAAAAATAATTATTATTAAATACTTTTATATTTTAATATTTAGATTAAATTAATTAATAATTTTTAGTTACATACTTAGAAAAATTCAAAAAATATCATATTTTTGACCCTATGTCGCATTGTACCGGTGTCTAATTAATATTATGTAGTATTATATTTTTATGTTTAGATTGAATTCTTTAATAATAATACTTAGTTACATACTTAGATTATTACAAATAACTTGTAACTTACTTATATTTATATTTGAAGTTCTAGAAATAAAGTTATTTTATCTTTATTATAAACACAATATGAAGCACTGATACGGGTACGGACACTGGTATGATACGATACGGTACGAAAATACGTCATTTGTTGAAATTTTAAGGATACGAGTACGGTTACTGTAAATATATAATTATTGAAATATAGTAGTATTAACTAAAAAAACTAAAATTTCATAAATATTTAAATTTGAAATGTGATAAGTTTCAAAAACACATAAAACAAGTAAATTATTTATACAATAAGAAAAATATTTTTATTTCTTTCTTGAAACCTATAAACATTACTATCTCTCTCAATTTGTGGTTCTATATATGATGAGTTAAAATTTTATTACGTCTTATTTATTAAATTTAGGAGTCGAGACGGTCAAAATCTTATCTAAAACACTGACACTTTATGGGTACGTATTGATACGTGTCCGCAGAAGTGTCGTATCCAGCACGGGTACGGCAACCTCGTAGAAGTATTCGTGCTTCATAGGTTTAGATTATTTTCATAACTAAGTTTTTTCTTTGTAATTAGGATTATCTTATAAGGAATTTATCTATTAATTAAGATAAGGGTGGAGGTTAAGCTTGATGCTCCTTGAGCACGTCGGCGTTTAGGAGGTGGAGGAGATATAGGTCGTGAATCGGCAAGGGCGAACTCGTGCTAAAAAACAACAGAGGATGGTTGGGCACGAGATCGGCCGGGGATCGTTTTATTTTTTTGTCGCTACCTGCAGTAGTTCTCTTGGGCAACTGATCGTTATGTCGGCGATCTCAACTGGTTGGTGGCCTGGCATAGAAGCGACCTCCACTTCCTCCTCGGCGTTTGCAGCTTGGGTCGCTGATTTTTCATTAGAAGCCGAGTGTGGCTGAAGGACAACATCAACATCTTTCGAGCTAAAAGAGCTATCGAACACGAATTTCTCTGCAAACTAAAAAGAAATGGTTAGTGTCAATTACAATATGAGTATGAGAATAGAAGACCTAAGGGATGTTGACGTACCAAACTCAGACTCTGACATTGGTTCGAGAGGTCGGCGGCTGAGACCTAAGAAGGTGCACAACCTTTCGGATCTGGTAAGTTGCACCACGCTGCAGGGACATTTATTCCACTTCGCGACTAGGTCCTTATACCATTTTTGGGTCGCGGAAGGAGAATTCCTCACGATTACTTGGTCCTGAGGAGGGGTTACATCTTGCCATTGGGTAAGAAAAGCCCAATGTTCATAAGTGCGAAGGAAGAAGAATTTAGCTCGCCATTTACGAACTTTGGAAGAAGGTGTGATAGGGAAGCGAGCCTCGTTGCGAGAGGAAAGGTAGAATGAGCCTTTCTGGTTTTTTAGCTGATTGCAGAAATAGAAGAAATCTACATCTGGCTCTACCTTATGAAACCGACATAAGATTAGGTAGCCAGTGATGAACCAGATAGAATTAGGGGCCATTTGGAGGAGGGGGACTTTATATTTTACGGCTAAAACAACCATGAATGGGTGCATAGGGAATCTAATCCGTGCAGCAATGTGGTCTTCAAAAATGGTAATATGGCCAAACGGGAGCTTATTGACATCGTTTTTTCCGACCCCAGGAAAGACTGGGAGCATGGTGTATGAGCCAAACTTTTATGTTCCTTTCAAAATTAATTACCGGTTAACCAGCACACATCTACGCTTTTGAAAAGAGTTTTAGTTCGCCCGCAAGAGAACGGGGTCACTTGTAGATTAATGAGTTAACTTGGGTCGATCTCTCGAGGAATGGGAATCGGATTTAACGATGTTTATTATACTAATATCACAACTCTATCTAATAACACACGATCAACGGGGTTTTTGAAAAGGTTTCACTTCCAATATTTAAAAGTAATAACGAAATCGTCTTGTCTCGAGGATGTCAATCTCTCGACAAGAGACTTACAAAGGTAAAAGATTCATCAATTTAATAATGCTACTAAATAAGTACATTCTAAACATCATAGCAAGAAATTAATCTCCAAAGTTCAATAAATTACCAATAGATTACTCTAAGACAATCGTTCATCATATCATGAATAAGCTAAACATAATTGCAAAACTCCAAGAACACAAGTCTATTTTTCCAAGTCACCAACGCTTTAACAACTATCTAACAAAACATTATCTCATCAACCTTCAAACAATCATTCATATTCAACATCAAACCAATCTACTCAAAAGAAGTGGCTAAGTATATGAGTTCAGKAATTACGAGACGTTAAACTACGTTCYACGAATGATGATGACGGACTAATGTACTCCAAGCAACGCGTAGAATCCTCGGGCTTGTCACGAACCCAGAATCTTTACGTCAATGGCTGCTACAAACCACGGGTAGAGTGATATCGTATGGTCCTATGCTAGAGGTGTGAGAGATGTGTTAAATCTCTCAACCTTTAGATGTTTTTGTGATCCTTCTTCTTGTTACCTCCCTTCCAAAGCTTCACTCTACTCTCTATATCGAACCCTAGTCGCCTCCCCTCCTTTTAAAAGCAATCCTAGCCGTTTCATAACTGAAATTTTCAGAAATCTGACTCGTAACGTTTTTGTCCGATCGGTCATATGTCTCGTCCGATCGGTCATAAGCTTCTGTCTCTGGATCCGCTCGGTGTGCTAGCTCTCTCGGTCGGTGTGCGAGTATACAGTTCCACCGATCGGAGATATGAGTTGTCCGATCGGTGGATGTCCTTGTGGCTAATTGTGAGCATTTTTCCTTCAATCTTCGTGCTCCGAATCCTCCAGACGCTCTAGCTGTATGAGAAAACCACATAATTATTCTCGTTTGGACCAATTGTCAATCAATAAGCCGGAAAGTTAAGTGAAGAGATGGAAAATGCAAAACAATGCAATTTAGCTCTAGTCTTAACCCGGAAAAAGAATAAAAAGACTAAAATAAGACTCAATTATGTACAGATTCGTGACAAAAATGTACGAATCAACCTCCCCATGCTTAATTGGTTTGTTCATCCTCAAACAAACGAAAGAATCAAAACCACGTAAACATGAAAGTAGCTAGATCAAAGAGTCATGTTGTGCATACAATATAGTTTTGCAAATATAAACACTTTTGTCGAAAACTCTTAAGCAAAACTCGTGTTACCCTTTCACCTTGGAATCAAAAGAATGCATCCTCACAAAAGGGAAATATATATAATGGTGCACTTGTTCGCTCGTGTTTTCCAAAATGTAAGTGTATACGCTCGGATCAACATAGACATGCTTTCAACGACTCGTGAAAATCAAAGACTCGTACATCGCATATGTGTGCACATTTAATCAAGGATCGGATTAGGGCTTTCTAGGGTTGTAATGTAGGCTCTTTGGTAAGGTATGTCATATATAAAGATGTGTGGCTAACTTGCGAACAAACGCAATCAATAACTCACTCAATCCGAATTTTAAGCAAAGAGCAAAGCTTGCTCCTCATTCCTCCCAAGATAGCCATATAACGCTACTCCTAGCCTTTTATAATTAAGGCTATTTCTCACCCCAAAATGAATAAACTCGCCCGATCTTGAGGAACAAGAGTTTTAGTTCCTTCTATACTCGTTTGCCTTTATAAATAGGCCTTATTATTATCTAAATTCTTTTCCTTTATATAAATATATATTATAATATATGATATATATATATATATATATATATATATATATATATATATATATATATATATATATATATTATTTTTTTTTTTTTCTTCTTCTTCTTTTTTTTTTTCAATATTAGTATCCCACTAATTTCCACCCTGCACTTGTCATATCTCATTAAGCCAATGATAAATAAAACTCTCATCTCACAAACTTAAACGAAATAAGAGCTACAATTATGCTCATGGCTAACAAAGAGACGGAATAAAGGCTCAAAGGGGCTCATTAGGAATTTATAGTGGTTTTTATTTTTGATATAGCCGGAATCTGGTTTTTATGTGCCTATCGTCATTTCCAAAACCAAATATACACATGCGACTTTAGATACTTTTCAAAACACTTATCGAATCACAACATGAAATGTTGATAAACACACAAGGCTCCTTACTAGGGTTTTATTCAAACTTTTGAAAACAAGGTGATCGAGTTTTAAAAAGCTTTGCAAAATTGCTAACGACTAAGTGTTATTTTAAAATATATATATAAGTAGGTTTTGAAAATTTTTGCACTAAACAAGCTCAAAAGACTCCAACGTTAGATCACACAATACATGGTTCCGACAGGCAAGTCAGTACAAACACATATAAGCATGGGTAATTAATCAACACAGATTGACGTAAATGGTTGACCGAAGTCATGTTACGGATTTGTGACTAAATTACTCACGAATGGTTCAATTTAAAAATGCATGGACTCTTAAAAGTTTGAAAACGGTCAGCAGTACAATATCCGATCGGTCAAAAGTGAGCACCGATCGGTCAAAACTCCAGAAGGTTTTGACCGATCGGTCAAACTTGGATCACCAATCGGACTGCCAGCCTCCCCCCCACTTTGAAAGAACAAGCAATCTCCTGGTTGCTACCATATGAATATTACAAGAACGTATAAAACCAATGCATGCAAAGTGAGTAACCAAGAGTAAATATAGTCGCCACATGCAAACAGGAAAGGAAAAATAATTTTACAAAAATCCGAATAAATATCCTAAAAAGCAATAAAAGAAAAGGAAAGAGTCGTGATACAGCTGGGGCATGGGCCCGCCTACTGGTCCATGTTGTCTGGAGGTGGAGGTGGATAGCGGTGCTCGAGACGAGAGAGACGTTCGTCGATCGCGACGAGGTAGCCATGATTAGCCTCAACGCTTCCAGATAATCGGGCAAGATGCTGAGAAGTTTCCGCCCAACTATTGCCTAAGTTTTTCAACGTGCTCCGGAAGTAACGAGCCTCCTCTCGAGCTTCCTCCCGTGCGGCCCAAGCATCCTGACGAGCGTTCCTCGCATGCTCCTCTTGGTGAATGCGTAATTCCCCCATTTGAGCAATCATACGGGCTTGGAAGTCTTGCTGTTGCTGCCACTGTTCGTCAGAGAAATAAACGCCACCTCCATAATCATCTTGCTCGTAAGCACGGGAATCGGTATTCCCATTTCCTCCATTGTCCTCGTTCATGTTTTGCTCCCCCTCATTCTCTCCATTATCTCCGTCATTCTCATCCTCGTCAGTTTCGTCGTCCTCCTCGTCCTCGGAATCCTCGACCTTTTCAAATCGCTCTTTATCCCCGTTCATCAAGAAGGCTGGAATAGAAATGCTTCGCCCCTCAATCATGCGGCTCTCTACCATCATTGCTACACTCGGGTTAACGATATCGTCATCATATGGTTCACAACCGTGGTAGCGGGCGAGTTCCGTGATAAAGGCTCCGAGAGTGAGTTTTGCCGTTTTCTTGTCTCAGACTTGTTGGACATTTTCGACCGCAGCGATTAAAAGTGGGTAAATCCGTGCGTTGCCTCGATGGTACGTAATCCATAGTGCTTTCAACTCAGTGGCCGAAATTCTCGTGGCGTCCTCCTTGCCTAAGAACACTTGCATGAAGAACTTGTAGGTGAGGTAAACGACATTAGATTTCAAGAATGTTGAATTAAAACGGCAACCTGGTTCCGGTGGTGCTCCCGAGAGTTTGGTACACCAATTGTGCTTATTATAATCGTCGAGTTCAAACCTCGGCCTAGGGCTTTTTTCGCCATCAACCCCAAAAATTTCCTTGATATCACCGGGCGTAGTGCGGAATGTTTGGTTCCGAAAGCGACATTCGAAACTCCCATCGGCTAGTGAATGAAATGTCGTGAAAAACTCGAGCATGAGGGTGCGAAACCCCGGTTGTTTGACACCGGCCCATTTAATGAGTTGGAGCGTGTTTAACCAATGGATAAATTTGCCCGCCGTTTTATCCCCTGCGTTGGCTTGTTCCTCCCAAAATTCAATATCAATGAAACGAGGGTGGTATACATCTCGTTTGACGAGGGATTGGTATAGAGTAACCTCACGTTCATCTTTGAGGTTGAAAGGAGCTAGATTACCCCGGGTGTTACTCGGACCTGCGCCCGAGGTTTGACCACATCTCGGTCGCTTACTGGGAGCCATAGGGAAAAGCAAACTTCAGAAATTGCTACGGAGTTCACTCAGGAATTTTCTCGAACACTTGGCGTGTCCCTCAGAACTTAACCAAATTCAAGTTGAATTCAAACATTCCAAGCTCCAATTCACCAAACACCTGCAATTCAATTTCTCAAACAGTTTAAGAATGTTTAGTTCAAGCCGTTATACCTTGATGTTGTTGGTTTGAGAAACGATGATGAAACTTTGAGAGAATTTGAAGAATGGCGTATAATTCCTCCAAATTCGCCGGTCGGATGGAATTAGGTATTTCGTGTGGCCAATCAGAGGAGGTCAGACTCGATGGTTTGAGTGGAGAGAATATGTGTGATGAATTTCGGATATGCATCCTGTAAGAAAGAAAATAAATGGAGTTGGGACCAATATAATGTTCGTCTGAAACAGCCAGCGTTTTATTAACTGGGCTATCGTCCGATCGGTGTGTGTTCTGGACCGATCGGACTGCAGTCCAGTGTGTTTTGACCGGGCGGTCTGAGTTCTTAACCGGTCGGTCTGTATTCCAGTGAGTTTTTACCGACCGGTTTGGTCTTATTACCGGTCGGTCCGCACTGTGCTTTTTTTTTTTTAAATTATTATATACATATATAACAGCGACGTCCTGCAAAAATTCAACGACAAATTACAAACGAGCAAAGCAGTTCAAAATATAAAATTTATTCAATAACTCGAACAATGTCGCTCATTTATTCAAGACAATAGTTTAAAACCAAAAATTCCCCCCCAAAACATCATTAAGTCATAAACCAAACCCTCACGGACAATAATCTAAGGACTACTTAGGTGACGGAACACCCCTATAGGACAAGTCATACAAATCTCTCACATCTTCTTCAAGCTCAATTATTTTCCGTTTGAGCCGCATTATCTCAGCATCGGCATCATCTAGGATGCCGTGGAGGCGCTCGATGGTCTTAGTCAAATTGATTTCTTCAGCGAGGGCTTCATTGAGGTCAGCTTGGAGCTTGTGGATTTCCTGTCGATAATCATCTGCCTCTTCTTCTAGTTTTTCGATCGTGTCTTCAAGCGTTCTCCTTGACACCCAACCATGAGTAAGGTTGTTGTGGTGGTTCATGTTATTTGGCGGTGTCGGACACTTGTTAATATTGAAGAGGAAAAGGTATTTTGGTGTGGAATAAAAGTTGTAGGGGGTGAGTTTATATAGGATTCGGGGGTATGGGTCGAAGATTTCCAGTATCAAGGAAGATCGAGAAAAGATGAAAGAGAATATACTCTTTTATTTTGTAAAGACACAATCAAATCAATCCCCCAAAATTAAAGATTCCTCATACCTCAGAAGATACTGTTAGAGTATCTTACCATCCCTTGTCATTGCCTGGCTAAACTTTCCCTAAATAGCTCTCAGACGTACCATCCGATCGGTGTCATCGTCATACCGATCGGTCTCCTTGTCTTGGAACATTCCGATCGGTTACCAGTAGGTGTCCGACCGGTGTTCCAGAAAATTCGTAATCTGCTTCGAACTAGCAGGAGTCCTATCAAATACTCTACCCAACAAATAAAGAAAGGATATATACAAAAAGAGCTTGGGTTACCTCCCAAGAAGTGCAACGTTTAACGTCTTATGCTTGACGATACCTCAGTCGTGCGTCAGCTATCTCGAGGGGGGTCATTGATCACTAACACTTCGTGATCTTGCTGCGAAATAAGTCCCCCATGATACATTTTTACACGATGGCCATTGACTTGGAAAGTGGAGTGACTCTTCTCGTCAAACAAGGTCACGGCGCCGAATTCGTTTATGTCGGTAATCAAGAACGGACCGCTCCATTTTGATCTCAATTTTCCTGGAAAGAGTTTGAAGCGAGAGTTAAAAAGCAAGGCTAGTTTACCGACTTCCAAACCTTTGTGGACTAGTTTCTTGTCGTGTGCTTCCTACATTTTCCGTTTGTTAGTCCTTGCCGTCTCGTATGAGTCGTTGCGAATCTCCTCTAATTCGCTTAGCTCAAGCTTCCTATATCCTCCGGCTTCATTCAAATCAAGGTTCAATGTTCGAATCGCCCACTCCGCTCGATACTCCAATTCGATTGGAAGGTGGCATGCTTTCCCATAAACTAATCGAAATGGGCTCATGCCCAACACCGTTTTGTAGGCTGTACGGTAAGCCCACAATGCATCTATTAGCTTTGCTGCCCAGTCCTTACAGTTTGGCTTCACGGTTTTCTCCAAGATCCCCTTGATTTGCCGGTTGCTCGTCTCTACTTGACTAGAGGTTTGTGGATGATAAGGGGTTGCCACCTTGTGTCGCACCCCATACTTGCTCAGTAGTCGATTAAAGGCTTTGTTGCAAAAGTGGCTACCCCCGTCGCTGATGATCGCTCTTGGCATCCCGAAGCGGCTAAAGATGTTTTCTTGGATGAATTTGAGGACGATGTCGGAGTTAGCTTTCCTCGTGGGAATTGCTTCTACCCATTTTGATACATAGTCGACTCCTACGAGTATGTACTCGTATTAACCACTCTTCGGAAAAGGTCCCATGAAATCGATGCCCCATATGTCAAATATTTCAATCACTTGATTGGGTATTAAGGGCATTTTGTCCTTCCTTCCAATCGTTCATGAACGTTGACATTTGTCACATGTTTTGCAGAATTGGTGTGCGTCGGCGAACAGTGAAGGCCAATAAAATCCGGCTTGGAGGACTTTGAAGGCCGTTTTTTGGCTTCCGAAGTGCCCACCCTCGTCGTGGCAAAATTGCAGCACCCCAATTTTCTCTTCATCCGGTATGCATCTCCGAAAAAGCCCATCCTTGCAACGCTTGTAGAGATAAGGATCGTCCCAAAAGAAACTTCTACATTTGAACAAAAATCTCTTTCTTTCTTGCGAAAAAAGATGGTCAGGGATAATCTTACAAGCAAGGAAATTAACAAAATCGGCATACCACGGTTCATTGATTTCGACAACGGCGTTTGCATTTTCATAAGGGAACTCATCATCCACATACCCGATTTTACTTGGCTCTCCTTCCACTGGCATACTGGAAAGGTGATCGACAACTACATTTTCGCTCCTTTTCCGATCCTTGATTTCGACGTCGAATTCTTGTAAGAGAAGAATCCAACGAATCAACCTAGGCTTGCTTTGCATTTTAGCGAACAGATGACGGAGTGCTGCGTGATCAGTGTGCACGATGACTTTGGAGCCGACGATGTAAGAGCGGAATTTATCCAAAGAGAATACAACCGCGAATAGCTCTCGTTCCGTAGTGGTGTAGTTGCGTTGGGCGCTATTCAACATGTAGCTGGCATAGTAAACAACCCTCAGCATTTTATCCACTCATTGGCCCAAAACTGCTCCAACTGCCTCGTTTGACGCGTCACACATTATCTCAAGAGACCAATCCGGTGCAACGACAACTAGTGCTTGTGTCAGTTTTTCTTTCAAAATATTAAATGCCTCAAGACATTCGCCATTGAACTCGAAAGGCACATCCTTCCCAAGTAATTTACATAACGGGCGGCAAATCTTTGAAAAGTCCTTGATGAAACGTCTGTAAAAGCCCGCGTGTCCCAAAAAGCTTCGAACTCCTTTCACATCTTTCGGGGGTGGAAGAGTTTCAATGACGTCAATCTTCGCTTTGTCAACTTCCAATCCTTTGCTCGATACCACATGTCCCAACACAATCCCGCTTTTCACCATGAAGTTCGACTTCTCCCAACTCAAGGTCAAGTAAGACTCAACACAGCGCTCAAGCACCTTTGTCAAGTTTTTTAGTCAATGAGAGAAAGAAGAGCCAAATACCGAGAAGTCGACCATAAAGACTTCGAGAAAATCGTCAATGAATTCGGTGAAAATAGAGATCATGCATCTTTGAAAGGTAGCCGGGGCATTGCACAATCCAAAGGGCATTCTCCGATAAGCAAACGTGCCAAACGGGCACATGAATGTGGTCTTTTTCTGATCTTCCAGCGCAATGGCTATTTGATAGTAGCCGGAAAGGCCGTATAGAAAACAATAATACTCCTGCCCTGCTAGCTTGTCAAGTAATTGGTCGATGAATGGGAGCGAAAAATGATCTTTCCTCGTCGCTGCATTGAGCTTGCGGTAGTCAATGCACATTCGCCACCCGGTGGTTAAGCGTGTTGGGACGATTTCCCACCTTTCATTTTCTACGATCGTGATGCCTCCCTTTTTTGGAATAACGTGTACCGAACTAACCCATTCACTATCGGAAACAGCATAAATGATTCCCTCTTCAATTAATTTCAAGATCTCCTTTTTGACCACCTCCTTAAGCGTAGGGTTCAGACGTCGTTGTCCCTCTCGTATCCGTTTTGCTCCTTCTTTGAGATCGATCCGGTGCATGTACGTGACCGGATTTATCCCCTTGATATCACCAATACTCCATCCTATTGCTTGCTTGTACTTTTTAAGAACATCAATAAGCTCTCTTTCTTCATTCTCTGCCAGTTCCGCAAATATAATTACGGGCTTCCTCTCATTATCTTCAAGAAACACGTACTTGAGATGGCTTGGGAGCGGTTTAAGTTCCAATTTCGGCTCCAAAGTAGTTTCAATGACTAGCTTGACCACGGGTGCTTTGTTAACCTCGAAAAGAGTGGTCACCCCCTCCACGTTTGAATCAAATCCGTCGTCCTCGACATCAATGTTCTCGACCGACAAAACACCGAATAGTTCGCTCACGCATTGGTCCACTGAATCAAGGTAGGAACAATGGGGACCAATCATGGGTGAAGGAATTTTCTGAATATCTTTGAGTGAGAACGTCACTGACTCTCCTAGCACGGAGAGTGTCATTTTTCCTCGCCCAACATCAATCAAAGTGTGCGATGTTGCCATAAAAGGTCTCCCCAAAAGGATGGTGTGCTCTTTGCTTGTGTCATCTACTTCTCCAACGCCCAAAATAACAAAGTCCACGGGGACTATCAATGATCCGACCTCCACCAGGACATCCTCGACCACTCCCAACGGATGCCTCAATTAACGATCTGCTAATTGAAGCCTTAAACTTGTTGGCTTCATTCCTCCAAGGTTGTATTGTTTGTACAGAGCGTAGGGCATCAAATTGATCTCTGCTCCAAGATCGAGCATTCCACGCGCTTTTTGACCATTTCCAAGGGTTATTGTAATGCAGAAACTCCCAGGATCCTTCGCCTTGGGGGGTAATGTATGGTGGGAAATTGTGCTCACCTCCTTGGATAGTATGACTCGTTCATTCCCCTCTATTTTCTGCTCTTTGGAGGCAAGTTCCTTGAAGAATTTGACGTAGGCAGGCATTGCTTTGATCACGTCAAATAGTGGGAGGTTCACGTTCACATCTTTCAGCATATTGTAAAGTTCCATGAACGTTTTGCTCTCTTTTGCTGGTTTAAGACGGTTCGGGAATGGAACAGCGTCCCTTATGACTCGTTGCGGTCTTTGCTCCTCCTCAGCCTTCTTATCCGACCGGTCGTTCCTGTGTGTCCGGTCGGTAGAAACCTCCTGTCTTCTACTCCGGTCGGACTCTTGGTCTGTCCGGTCGGTCAAAACCTTCTGGAATCCAGACCGATCGGTCTCTGTCTCAGTCCGACCGATCAAGTCCTTGGCTGAGTTTTTCTGATTTGCTCCGGTCCGTTTTGGTTGGAAAGTTCCCGTCAATGATCCTGGAACATATGGGTTACTTGATTTATGAATCTTACCCACTGTTTCTTCCTAACCATTTGGACTTGGCTCTTGTTCGCCTCTTTCATCCATCGTTTGCTTGTTACCGGCATTTTCCCCCTCGGTTTCCTATATTCTGTTGTCTATCTCCTTTCCACTACGTAGCACATGCACTGCCATTGATTGTTCGGGTTGGCTTGGAAGCTTTCCCGGATCATTTACCATTTTTGCCATAGAAACCGAGAGCTTCCCTATCATCATCTCTAGCTTCTTCAATTGCTTCCTCATTCGCTTGCCTTCTTCGATTGTACGAAGTGTTTCCTCTCGATTACGTAGAGTCTCGTGCTCTAATTGTTGACGCCAAAGTCTTAGTTCATCGTCGGGGTTACTTGCAAGCGGCAGTTGCTGCTGTGGCTGCATTTGCTGAAATTGTTGTTGAGGAGGTTCTTGGTACTGCGGCTGCGGTGCGTGCTAGTATGATTGCTGAGGTGCTCGGTATTGTTGCGGAGGATGTTGAGAATAGCTGCCCTGACCTTTGGTTTGATAGGAGTTTTGACCACTTGTCTCTCCTTGACTCTTGTTTGGATATGGTCGTGGTTCCGATGGTTTAGAATTGGGCACATAGTTCGAGTTCTTCGGATCGTAATTAGTATTCGAGTTGTATTGCCCGGTAAACTTCTTCCCAAACATGTTATTGGGTTGATAGTTTTGAATGGCGTTTACCTCCCTTTCTTCTTCATCGTCAAACACCACATTGCACGTATCCATTTCATGTCCCACTGCCCCACATTTTTCGCACATCTTGGGTGGAGGTATCGAAGATTCCTCCTCTCCTGTCATTTTACTCTTTAACAGTGCGAATTGCTTAGTTAGTTCCTCAATTTGGCGTTGGGACTATGTATCTCCTTGGGCGGAAACTCGTTTGCTGCGATTTCTCGCTCATGTGCTCGAATAAATTCCAAGCCTCCGTGGCGGTCAATTCCCCAAAATCTCCGGCCTTCACTTCCACTTGCTGTTTATAGACCGGAAATAGCCCTTCATGGAAATAATTGTTCACCATTTCGGCACTATTGTTGTGGTGTGGGCATTTTTGTAAGAGTCCTTTGTATCGTTCCCAAGCCTCATAGAACGATTCGCCTTCCATTTGCTCGAAGTTTGTAATATCCCTTCGTAGCTTAGCGGTGGTTTGAGCAGAATAAAATCTACTCACAAACTTCTTGTACACCATCTCCCAATTGGTCAGGGAATTGGGCTGTAATGACAAAAGCCAATGCTTCGCTTTGTCTTTTAAAGTCGTAGGGAAGCATTTCATTCTCAGTTGATCCTCATGGAGTCCAAGATGCGGAATTCTACCCACCACGAGGTAAAATTATCGAATGAAGTTTAGTGGGTCTTCGTTGGGCATGCCATGAAAAGTAGGGAGTTGTGTGACGCTGCCGAGTTTCAAGTCATAGTCTCTTGCCGCGGGGCCTAAAACTATTGCACTGCTGTAGGATCCAATTATTGGGAATAAGAGGTCTCCTTGGCGACGTTCATTTGGGTACCAGCGCCATCTTCTTCCTCCGAAATTAGTACGTGAGCCGTAATTCCTTTCCTCTCCATATTCTTCGTAATACCCATGATCACGATCATCCTCATAATCCCCTTGGTCTTCATATCCGTCATTTCGAATGTTCTCTCTTTGCCAAGCGTTGAACGGGCGTCCCTCCCTCCTATTTTGATTATAGTTCCGTTCTCGTTCGAGCTCCTCGTGCCTTTGGTGATTTTGTTGATTGTTTTGGGGTCGGGGCCCGCCATGACCAACATCATCAAAKTGCTGATTTGCTRYAGCGTTATAAGCTCGAGCTTCTTCACGGTTCCGAAATCGTCTAGGAGGTTGTTGCATCATGATTTGCTGATCATTCCTTGGCTGATGCTCTCCGTCGTTTGCTTGGTTTGGTTCACCTAGTTCTTCGTTTTGGAGTGGAGGTGGATTTCTCAGATCCTCGTCCTCGTTATTTTCTATTCGTTCTTGTATGTGCACATCATCAACGGGTGGCAATCCGTATGGATTATCTCGAGGAGGAGTTTGGGTGTTTCTCCCTCTCCCTCGTCCACCATTCATTCCACCTCGTCCTCCAATAGCTACATTTTCTGCCATGTTGGTTGAACCTGATTCAAAGGAATTCCCTTCGATCAAAGGAAATAATTATCTCGGTCTCGACACACGTTCGATGCTATTGATAAATAGGGTCAGTTCTCCTCTAAGGCTTCTTCGACCTTGCATCAACAACAAACGGTCACCGCATCGAGAAGCAAAACAAAAACATTATAGAATTATCGATATGAAAGCATTAACACGAATAAACATCACTATCACCTTTGCCATTCCCCGGCAACGGCGCCAAATTTTGAGCCAAACTTTTATGTTCCTTTCAAAATTAATTACCGGTTAACCAGCACACATCTACGCTTTTGAAAAGAGTTTTAGTTCGCCCGCAAGAGAACGGGGTCACTTGTAGATTAATGAGTTAACTCGGGTTGATCTCTCGAGGAATGGGAATCGGATTTAACGATGTTTATTATACTAATATCACAACTCTATCTAATAACACACGATCAACGGGGTTTTTGAAAAGGTTTCACTTCCAATATTTAAAAGTAATAACGAAACCGTCTTGTCTCGAGGATGTCAATCTCTCGACAAGAGACTTACAAAGGTAAAAGATTCATCAATTTAATAATGCTACTAAATAAGMACATTCTAAACATCATAGCAAGAAARTAATCTRCYAAGTTCAATAAATTACCAATAGATTACTCTAAGACAATCGTTCATCATATCATGAATAAGCTAAACATAATTGCAAAACTCCAAGAACACAAATCTATTATTCCAAGTCACCAACGCTTTAACAACTATCTAACAAAACATTATCTCATCAACCTTCAAACAATCATTCATATTCAACATCAAACCAATCTACTCAAAAGAAGTGGCTAAGTATATGAGTTCAGAAACTACGAGACGTTAAACTACGTTCAACGAATGATGATGACGGACTAATGTACTCCAAGCAACGCGTAGAATCCTTGYGCTTGTCACGAACCCAGAATCTTTARGTCAATGGCTGCTACAAACCACGGGTAGYGTGATATRGTATGGTCCTATGCTAGAGGTGTGAGAGATGTGTCAAATCTCTCAACCTTTAGATGTTTTTGTGATCCTTCTTCTTGTTACCTCCCTTCCAAAGCTGCACTCTACTCTCTATATCGAACCCTAGTCGCCTCCCCTCCTTTTAAAAGCAATCCCAGCCGTTTCGTAACTGAAATTTCCTGAAATCTGACTCGTAAAGTTTTTGTCCGATCGGTCATAAGCTTCTATCTCTGGATCCGCTCAGTGTGCTAGCTCTCCCGGTCGGTGTGCGAGTATACAGTTCCACCGATCGGAGATATGAGTTGTCCGATCGGTGGATGTCCTTGTGGCTAATTGTGAGCGTTTTTCCTTCAATCTTCGTGCTCCAAATCCTCCAGACGCTCTAGTTGTATGAGAAAACCACATAATTATTATCGTTTGGACCAATTGTCGATCAATAAGCCGGAAAATTAAGTGAAGAGATGGAAAATGCAAAACAATGCAATTTAGCTCTAGTATTAACCCGGAAAAAGAATAAAAATACTAAAATAAGACTCAATTATGTACAGATTCGTGACAAAAACGTACAAATCAGTGTAGGAAGATGAAGGTTTTTTATAAAGACGTGGAGTAGTTCAGGATCAAGAAGGAACCAAGGATTTTCTAGTAACCTTAGTGCTTCGTGGTAGGGGAGGTAGGTCGGCGTGAGCAGAAGGGGGAATGATAGTTACAGGGTGAGTTTGATAACACTCCAGGTCGACAGAAGAGGTTAGGGTTTGTGATTGAGGTAAGGGAATGGCTTTGAGTATTTCTCCAGTCAATATTCGGGTATGGGTTTCTAGCTCGGCCTAGGTTGGGCTTCCTTTTAGTTCATTTATAAGACCGATTTTATTGGCTAGAGTTTTTTTTTACTATTTTTCGTAACGAGGGGGACTTCGGCGGATTTACTCATAGATAAACTATCTGGAGTGGGAGTAAGGTTCATGGGGGAACTAGGGTTGGGGTTTTTTGAATCGGAATTAGAGGATACTAAAACACAAAATAAGAAATGGGGAAGAGTGAAATGAAATACGTTTAGAATGCAGTAAATTAAATCAAAGTTGGAGAAATTCAATAGATTTAAATGGAATCAGGGGGACTTACCCATACTATTACAGATTGGAAGGATCGTCGAGCTTGTCGTTGGGTCAGATGGTCGACTGGAGATTTGCTTGCTGGAGATGTTTTGAAAATTGTCAATGGCGGATGGTAAATGTATTTTTATAAAAAAGGGAAGTGAAAAGGGTTAAAGAGTTTGAGGACGGTGATTATATGGAGTAGGGTTAATTGTGGGTCTTTCATTTATGAGCCCACAATATTAATTTATTATGAGAAAATGAGCGTGTGACATGTGTCCGACATAACGTCAGTATGCATTTATTAGTTGACGCTTGGGGTGTTTTTGACGGATGACGCTTATTTCAAGATGCACGTGGGATGAATCTCAAGAGACTTGTTTTATATTCTATCAAGTTTTTCACCTCAATCAAGCACAATGTAAGGGACTAGCTGACACGACATCAAATACCCAAGTCCGCATGCACGTCAAATTAGGTCAAGACGACTTCTTTTATGGGATTGACGATCTCTTTTGGGTTAAAATGGTATATATATTTATAAATAGGTCGGCAGGGAGAGCTGAGTTTTATAGTTATGGTAGGGGGCCCGACAGACTAAGTGTATGAGATGATTATTGACCTATGGTTATTATGGTAACTTAACAAAATACGAGAGTTCTAATAATTATGGTAACTTAGCATACAATAGAAAGCTTAATTCTAAATCGGTGGGTTAATTATGGTATTGTGGTGTGAATAGGAGACGGAAACCCTATATTGAGAACACGTCTTTTATCTATATAAATAGAACATAAGTCTCACTTATATTTGTTGGTTAAAAATGTGTTTATGGTTTTCTTAGAAATGCGCAAATAACGATGCAAGGTTTTAAATCGAGTCGAGTGTTGGACACTCTTTACTAAAGACGAATATTACCCCACTACGGTGCTCACGGTTAATGGCAATCGCCTCTAAGATAAAACGATTTATGATCCTAACTAAGAAGCACTTCAATACTTAGGACCTTCGGCGAACAAAACTGTATTCGAAACTTTCAAGCCTTAGAAGGAATAGGGACTTAGACAATATGCTTCTATGGAACTCTATTTGTTTTACTTAATGAAGTTTTCTATTTGTATTCTAATCATCTTCTAATCACATGTTCTTAATGATCATCCAAGGGCCTATTTATATATTTCCAAAGGTTTCAATTGAAATGACACGTCTATTCATACAAACCTATTAAATCCAAATGGTTTAAACGAACAGACACATCAATTGAACAACACAACTATTAGCATAAACCCTTTCATGCCAAAAGTCACACCTTTAGGAAATTAAATTTTCAAACACTTAGAAATATTTATTAAACTTGTAATAATAATTTCTAACAATCCCCCACATGAATGAACATTAATGCATGCATGTATGCAGACTCACTTGAAAGTTTTGGCGAACCATTATTGCATCGGGATAGATAGCCTTTGGCTTTGAATCTTCCCTAGTAAAATACTATCGGATTTACTGGCTGTTTAGTAACGTGATATTTTGAACTACTCAGCCGTTTTTGTAAACCAAGACAACAGTACACACACAATAACAATTCTAATACATTCTTGTTCTCACGTTTTTTACCTTTTCGGCCCTGGACCATATCTTAGATTCGTAAGTGTTTTTCCATTTAGAAGCGGCCATTACTTCTTCACTTATATATGTGATTTCCTATAATGAGTATCCTGCCTTACTCCACCATATAGGTATAGGAATCATTAAAATTTCTTTAAGAATTCAGACTCACCACTTAGGCAGATTTTTCACTTGGACGTTTTAGGAATGAGCTGATGTGTTTCCAAGTGTTCACTGAACTGTCAAAACTTAGTTTTTCCATTGAACCCAGGTTTTGAGATCCTCCTATTCTCAAGGTTGGGTGTCCGCTAAGACTGTTCGTTTGTTGTGGACTTTAAGCTCATTCCTCTAACTAATTTAAATATTTGATCTCAATTTATAACTTTTGTTGGTGGGCCCACCATGCTTTTCTTTGACTCCTCGTAATCAACCGAAAGAACATCTCTTTGAGATCAGATATTCTAATGATATTATGTCATTTGTCTTGACTTACCATTACACACGTTACATTGTGCACCTTCTTTTGCAAAGAAAACATCTACCAAAGATTTTCACAATTTCTAATTTTATGATCTTTAACCAATTATATCATAATATTGTTTGATGTGTACTTTATGCACTGTTATGGTTTTCATCTCCATTGCATGTGTCCATTTCATCTCCATCTTGACATGTTTGACTATTTTTGTTATAGCCTAAAGTAAACTCCCACACTCTAGGCATTTACAGGACGATTCACAATCTCTTGTTACCTTAGTGTGGCATCTTATAATGAGTGTGATATGAAAGGATAACTTTAACCCCCCACAATTCTGGGTAAGCTAGAACTTTATCACAATCACTAACTTCTCTATTTGATTTCTATCCATTTTACTTCAGATTTTAATTCCTTAATTCTCTCGATTTTAGGAACTCCTGTTTTATCTGAAAACGTTTGATTAAATCAAATAACTTTGAGCTTTTAGAATTATCCAAAGTTTACATCTTCTCAGTTTCTTAAAGTCACAAATTTCATTATATACTTCAAGACATATTTGCATAAGAACTTACGATAGTTCTATTTATTTCTATTACAAAAATAGAATATATGCGCTTATAAAGACTAAACTTGGTGCGTGTTACAATCTTTTAACTACTTTCACAACCTTTAGATCGTACAAACTTTAATCACATTTCTCGTTATGATTAAGTTCTAAAAATATCGTATTTTTTATAAAATCTAATTAGTAAATTCTAATTTATTAATGTTCTTGATTTTCCAAACTTCACACGACCCACAGTAGATATGAGATTACCAATAAAATAAAGCTCAATGGACCTGCAAATCATCTCAACTGTTTAATTTCCATTTGTAATTTTCAAGCCCAAACTTTTGAACTCTTTCAAAGGTCTCCAGCAGCCCAACTCAAAATTAGTTAGTATTAATAAGCTATTTTGACCAAATGACAAATTACAGCCCATTTATAAAAATTTGGCTCACCATAACAAACCCTTGGGTTGAGCGCAGTATATTTTATTAAGTTTAAACCCAACAATAACTCAAGCCATGGCCTTTCTAGGTGAATCGACACCACGACCACCAGAGCTATTATTATTTCCAGCAAAACGATTTCCAGAGTTGGGATTGTTTGAGTATTTTCGGCCACCAGAATTCTTGGATTGATGTTGCGCAGAGAAGGCTTGCGACGGAGTAGAGAAGGACGACTGATTTTCCAGGGAGCGAGTGAAGAGCTCATGCGACTCGACTTTGGCCAATAATTCTGGAAAAGAGGGAAGAGGAATAAGATTGATCTGCGAAGTAGAAAATTGTGAAACTCCGAACCTAAACCTCGTAGGAACCAATGGGATTTATCGGTGTTATCGATAACGCAACGGAGAGATAATAATTGATCACATAGGCCCCTGAAAATATTGAAGCCATATTCAGAGACGGTTTTTGAACCCTTTTTGATAAATTGGAGTTCATCTTTCAAGAGGAGTTCACGAGCCTTATATTGTTGATTGAAGGTAGTCGCAAGAGTGGACCAAACATCAGTCGAAGATCGACAGCCAATAATAACCGCCATGGCTTCTTCCGTCAAAGTGGAGGCGAGAAAAACTCGGACGATCTGGTCCTTTGAGAGCCAGTCGTTATAAGCGGGATTGACAATAGCCGCATCTCCACCGGAGGAAATAGTGCGGGATGGGGCCTCATCGTTCTAACGAGACTTGGACACCCCTCTAAGGAAGCGAGCCATCCACATAAGGCAAAAACTTTTGCGTGTATAGAAGAGGAAAAACCTGACCATGCCACACAAGGTAGTTGGTGGAGGTGAGTTTGATGGGAACCAAACTAGTCATGGCCTGGAGAGATAAGGTGGCATCAAAAACGGTGGGGGGTGTTTGCGCCATTGTCGAAGAAGAAGAATGAAAAAGAAAGAGAGGCGAAATTTTTTTTGGTTTATGGAGCGTAACCTGCTGATACCATGTAAAGAATATTTATTTTCCTCAAATTGATATTATCATCTATTACAAAGACAGTATATATAGCAGTACAAGAATGATTTACAAGGTAACTAAATATACAAAAATAAATGATAATAAATATAAAATATTGAGAGGATATATGAAAGTAAATAATAGAATATTGACTAATTCCTAACAAGAACCGTCCAAATGCCAAAGCACCACCGCCACACACATGCGTCTATTGCCACCATGTCAACTGACCGATTTCAAAAACATCGACCACCGTTAAACGAACAGCAGTGAATCCTCTATGCTGCCGCGAGAATTTATTCGTCGCATGCCAGGTTTTTTCTACAGCGTCGGAAGAAGGGTTGGACACCGTAGAACCACCATTGTTGTCGTGAGAACAACCCCACGAGTTTATGTGCAATTCTCCGCCACCACGGAGGCCTTACACAGATGCGACCAGGAATCACAAATCCTATCACGACTTGTTCCAAGCCGTCGCCTTGAGCCGCTGCCCAGCATCTTCCTTACGCATCCAATCGACGTGATTGATGTGTCCACTGTCCACTGTTAAAATATGGACATTATTTGTACATGGTTGTCGTCCGCTGTCAACAGTTGCCACTGTTTTGTCCCACCGATTACCTTAATCCGGGTTCTCAGAGTGACTGTCGCAGCCAATGTAAAAAGACTGTCTCCACACCAATCACTGCCTATTTCTGTTCCGATCGTTGGCTTCGGTGATATTAGTTTGCATTGCAGAGTCTGTGATAAAAATCGAGACCAGTTTGTTTCCAAATCTATAGACGCCAACTTTTCTATTATGAATCGAGTCTCTAAAGACAAAAAAGCATTATTATCCATAAATGCGCACAAGCAGAGACTATGTTCATTTTATTTTTTTTATTTTTTATTTTAGGCCATCAATTCCACGTTATAAATAATGTCCATATACAATTAACACACTAATATTCGTCAACTCTCATGATTATATGCATGGTAGAAACTAAACTTCATGCAATGACGTCTTTATGAAAAGACAGAATTATTGAAGGTTAAAACAAAGAGTCTCGAAATAGCATAATGATCATTTCCATCTATATCCATATAGAGCATGAGATTAACTAATACAGAAGACTAATCTCAGTATATAAATTTATGAAATCTGAATTTCATGTAGAGATTAATCATATCATCCTCCTTCCTTTAGAAATTTCTACAAAATCAAATCTCAATGTTAGAATAATAGTAATAAGTAATTTACAAATAGAAAACTACTTAGCTTTAATATAGGTTCACCACAAAACGATTGTGTTGAGTAATTTATTCTTTGCAATAATTCCTATTTTGTTATTTGCCTTTCTTGGGTACAAAAATAAGTTAGGAAACTAGATTTAGGAATATATTGTGTTTCCTAGTTTATGTTTAAGACTTTATTAGTTTCCTAAATTGTGTTTAGGATTTGTTTTAAGTACCAAGTTTAGAATTTTATGTTTGTCTATTTAAGACAAGGATTCCTAAAGCTTGAGGTGTTTTTCACGCACGGGAAATTTAAGGAAGACGCACGACGCAAGGAATGCACAAGAAAAGGAGAAGAACACGTGCGTGATCAACGAAGAAGATCTTCCCATTCCGACAACAAGTATTTAGTATCAAGTTTATTGATATTTAGTTTTCATATATTACTTTATATTTTGTATTGAACGTAAACATGAAAGTAATATAATTTTCGGGTTTGTACACCCAAGTTTACAAGTACTTGTACTTGTGAACTGAATTTGATATATCGTGTTCTGATTATTTTATTCCGCTACATATTTTATATTTTACTCTGGTCGATATTGTTAACCAGTGTTGGTAAACATTGACTAACAATATCGTGAATTTGAGAATTATTTTTAAAACCATATACCTTCAAATTTAACAGATTGCCACTTCCAAGAAAATGAAATATTTCGTCTTTAGAATGTTGGTTAAAAACGTGTTTATGGTTTTCTTAGAAATGCGCAAATAATGCAAGGTTTTAAATCAAGTCGAGTGTTGGACACTCTTTCCTAAAGACGAATATTGCCCCGCTACGGTGCTCACGGTTAACGGCAATTGCCTCTAAGATAAAACGATTTACAATCCTAACTAAGCAGCACTTCAATACTTAGGATCTTTGGCTAACAAAACCGTATTCGAAACTTTCAAGCCTTAGAAGGAATAAGAATTTAGACAATATACTTCTATGGAACTCTATTTGTTTTACTTAATGAAGTTTAATCATCTTCAAATCATATTCTAATCACATGTTCTTAATGATCATCCAAGGACCTATTTATATATTTCCAAAGGTTTCAATTGAAACGACACGTCTATTCATACAAATCTATTCAATCGAAATGGTTTAAACGAACGGACACATCAATTGAACAACACAACTATTAGTATAAACCCTTTCATGCCAAAAGTCACACTTTTAAGAAATTAAATTTTCATTAACTTAGAAATATTTATTAAACTTTTAATAATAATTTCCAACTACATTCTAAGTTGATTTAATCTTACATTTGAGCTCTCGTTTTATCATAATAAAAATGTATTGACTTAACGATCGGAAGGTTTACACCGAAACTGTCCGACTTAGATTTGTTTCGGCTTACATTTGTGTTGAGAAATTTATTCTTGGCAATAATTCCTATTTTGTTATTTGCCTTTCTTGGGCACAAAATAAGTTAGGAAACTAGATATAGGTCAATATTATGTTTCCAAGTTTATGCACAAGACTTTAATTATCTCTAGATTGTGTCTAGGATTTGTTTTTAAGTATTTACCAAGTTTAGGATATTAGAATTGTCTATTTAAGAAATTAGAAATCCTAAAGCTTGAACTTACAGTTTTTAGACGATTGACGCACGGATCTCTTGAAGGCACAAGGCACAACGCAAGACGACGCACAAGAGAAGAAGAACACGAAGAAGAAAACTACTTGGAGCCAACGTTCGCGAGAAACAAGATCTTTGAAGTTGCGTAACCGACGGAAGAGATCTTGACATTTCGGCAACAAGTATTTAGTATCAAGTTTCTTGATATTTAGTTTTCATATATTACTTTATATTTTGTATTGAACGTAAAGTGAAAGTAATATAGTTTTCGGGTTTGTACACCCAAGTTCACAAGTATTTACTTGTGAACTGAATTTGTTAAATCGTGTTCTCGTATTTTAATTTCCGCTGCATAAATTTTCGTTACTCTGGTTGATGTTGTTAACTGGTGTTGTTAACATTGATTAACAACATCGTAAATCTGAGACTTATTTTTAAAACCATAGACCTTTAAATTTAACAATTGGCATCTAGAGCGGGTTACTTAACCTTTTAAGTATTGATCCTTATTTTTTTTAGGTACTATGGATGCTCAAGGCAACCCGAGGCCTTTAATCCTTAATGGTGAGAATTATTCTCCATGGAAACAAAGGACGAGGTGGCACTTGAAGAGCATGGATGAACGTGTTTGGAAGACCGTCCTTGTTGGATGGGAAAAGCCACGTGTCACGGATGGCGAGGGTGATGCCATTCCCAAGAAAGAGGAAGATTGGACTGCTGACGAAGCAGCTGCTGCAAATTGGAACTCTAAATGCATCAATGCCTTGTGTGGCTATGTAGATGCAGGCTACTATCGAATCATCAAAAATTGTGAGTCAGCAAAGGATGCATGGGACGCACTCCAAAGGGTGTGCGAAGGAACAACAAGCGTGAAGAAATCCAGATTAAGAATGCTCTTGTCCACATTCGAGGCTATGAGAATGAATGAGAAAGAATCTATCATGGACTACTCTGTGAGATTGGCGGAAATAACAGAGGAGTGCAAAGAGTTGGGTGAACCCATAACAAATTCCCGTCTTGTAGGAAAATTGCTAAGATCCATTACAAAGAATTATAGCATGAAGGTGGTGGCAATAGAAGAGTCCAAGGATGTTGATAACATCGATTTCAACACCTTAGTTGGAAACCTCAAGCAATACGAGATGGAACACATCACCTCTAGCTCGAAAGAGAAGAATGTTGCTTATTCACCTGTATCAAACTCAGGTGATGCAGCACGAATTGGAGACGGCGGGGGAACATCAGCAGGCGACTTGGCGGAACTAGTGACTTCGCCGGTGATGAAGTCGAGCACAGTATATGGAGGCGAAGAATACTCAGTAGCAGATGACTTTAGGAGAGACTTTGACTTTGTCTGGCTGGGAGAGACACTGTCTTTCGTCAGGCCGGGTCTCCTGTCAGCTTTACGTACAAGCTGCTTCCGGCGAGTAAACTTCTTCTTCTCCGGCAAACTGGGAGCAGAAGCAGACGGCGGCACATCTCCGGCAATCGGAGCAGTAGGCTCAAAATCATGATCATCGGGATCAGACTCCACAACAACATCCTCCTGGAGGTTGATGTGTTCAATCGGCACATGGCGGCGCGGACCTGCCTTGTCTCTTTGGGACCGCGGGGGCACAACGCCGGGCGGTATGTTGCGCAAACGCCTGGACCGCTTCAAGGTAGGATTCCCTACGCGGCCAAAGGTCTCAGCCACAAAAGCTAAATCGGGGGGCTTATCGACGTCAATCTCATTCCCGGGCTGTCCAGGGAACACCTGAGTAACCGGCGTAGCATCGACCGGTGATGGAACAGGCACGGCGGCAAGAGAATCAGGCGCATGCAAATCAGGCGGCGATGTTGATAGTGGTGGGTTTGAAGAGCTACCACCACCAATCTCTTCACGAATATCTAGGCCCCCAACTTTGGATATGGCAACGGAATCTGGTCCGCCGGAGCGGCGAACCTCCTCTGGTAGTTCAGGGACTGACGGCGGTGGAGAGCTAGACATCCTGCAAAAACTTACAGACACACACAACCAAGAACAGAAATTCGAGAGAATTGGAGAGGAGAAGGAGTCTGAGAGTTGTAATTCGAAAGGGGTTTGGGGATTGTGATCAAACGGTAAAAAAAATTGCAGCTTTTTATCCCTAAAAAAAAGACCGTTGCACTAGGAGAGAGAGGGTAGAAATAAAAGGAAAATTCCCAAAAAAAAATTACCGGCTGAATTTTGTCTTAAGAAAACACGATTTTTGTTTCCAAAAAAAATAAAGCCACTCTTCCTAGAATTAGGCTACGTGATCACACAAGTTAACCCACTAACTCTTTCCATAAGCTCCTTTTTTTTTTAATAAAAAAATTGTATGACTTAATCTACAAAATAGGCCGAAAATCAAAGCTGATTTTATGAACCATCAGCACAGTTTTACCTATCTTGTGCAATGTTAATTTTCACTCACCAAATTCACCTCATTATTACCTGTCCAGCCGTCCGATTATAACTCCACTGAAACACTGGTTAGCTCAATTTCAAAACAAAATTAAGAGATTTCAAGCAAGACAAAAACACAAGAAACATAACGCACAGTAAGATGGCATCTTCACAAAGTATGAATGTCCTACGGGATGCCTAAAAATCATGACCTAAAAGGTTAAAACAGAACACACAAAGATTTCAGTGTGTTTGATCTTGCTTGAAATCTCTTAATTTTGTTTTGAATTGAGCTAACCAGTGTTTCAGTGGAGTTATAATCGGACGGCTGGACAGGTAATAATGAGGTGAATTTGGTGAGTGAAATATAACATTGCACAAGATAGGTAAAACTGTGCTGATGGTTCATTAAAATCAGCTTTGTATTTCGGCCTATTTTGTAGATTAAGTCATACAATTTTTTTATTAAAAAAAAAAGGAGCTTATGGAAAGAGTTAGTGGGTTAACTTGTGTGATCACGTAGCCTAATTCTAGGAAGAGTGGCTTTATTTTTTTTGGAAACAAAAATCGTGTTTTCTTAAGACAAAATTCAGCCGGTAATTTTTTTTTGGGAATTTTCCTTTTATTTCTACCCTCTCTCTCCTAGTGCAACGGTCTTTTTTTTAGGGGATAAAAAGCTGCATTTTTTTTACCGTTTGATCACAATCCCCAAACCCCTTTCGAATTACAACTCTCAGACTCCTTCTCCTCTCCAATTCTCTCGAATTTCTGTTCTTGGTTGTGTGTGTCTGTAAGTTTTTGCAGGATGTCTAGCTCTCCACCGCCGTCAGTCCCTGAACTACCAGAGGAGGTTCGCCGCTCCGGCGACCAGATTCCGTTGCCATATCCAAAGTGGGGCGGCCTAGATATTCGTGAAGAGATTGGTGGTGGTAGCTCTTCAAACCCACCACTATCAACATCGCCGCCTGATTTGCATGCGCCTGATTCTCTTGCCGCCGTGCCTGTTCCATCACCGGTCGATGCTACGCCGGTTACTCAGGTGTTCCCTGGACAGCCCGGGAATGAGATTGACGTCGATAACCCCCCCGATTTAGCTTTTGTGGCTGAGACCTTTGGCCGCGTAGGGAATCCTACCTTGAAGCGGTCCAGGCGTTTGCGCAACATACCGCCCGGCGTTGTGCCCCCGCGGTCCCAAAGAACAAGGCAGGTCCGCGCCGCCATGTGCCGATTGAACACATCAACCTCCAGGAGGATGTTGTTGTGGAGTCTGATCCCGATGATCATGATTTTGAGCCTACTGCTCCGATTGCCGGAGATGTGCCGCCGTCTGCTTCTGCTCCCAGTTTGCCGGAGAAGAAGAAGTTTACTCGCCGGAAGCAGCTTGTACGTAAAGCTGACAGGAGACCCGGCCTGACGAAAGACAGTGTCTCTCCCAGCCAGGACAAAGGTCAAAGTCTCTCCTAAGTCATCTGCTACTGAGTATTCTTCGCCTCCATATACTGTGTTCGACTTCATCACCGGCGAAGTCACTAGTTCCGCCAAAGTCACCTGCTAATGTTCCCCCGCCGTCTCCAATTCATGCTGCATCACCTGAGTTTGATAC
>BMAC01000020.1:911388-973450 GCA_014905375.1 Phtheirospermum japonicum
TTAAGGGGTAAGTTTCCATTGACTTCACCTAGGGCAATGTTGGTTTATAATGTTGTTAGTAATAAAAAGCAACATTGGATCAAAACACTGAAATCATAATGTGTTCTGTTTTAACCTTTTAGGTCATAATTTTTAGGCATCCCGTAGGACATTCATACTTTGTGAAGATGCCATCTTACTGTGCGTCATGTTTCTTGTGTTTTTCTCTTGCTTGAAATCTCTTAATTTTGTTTTGAATTGAGCTAACCGAGTGTTTCAGTGGAGTTATAATCGGACGGCCGGACAGGTAATAACGAGGTGAGTTTGGTGAGTGAAAATTAACATTGCACAAAATAGATACAACTGTGCTGATGGTTCATTAAAATCAGCTTTGTATTTTCGGTCTATTTTGTAGATTAAGTTGTGCAATTTTTTTTTAAAAAAATATATATAATTTTTGGAAAAAGAGTTTATGGAAAGAGTTAGTGGGATAACTTGTGTGATCACGTAGCCTAATTCTAGGAGGAGTGGCTTTATTTTTTTTTGTAAACAAAAATCGTGTTCTAAAGGACAAAATCGGCCGGTAATTTTTTTTGGGATTTTTTCCTTTTATTTCTACCCTCTCTCTCCTAGTGCAACGGTCTCTTTTTTTAGGGATAAAAAGCTGCAATTTCTTACCGTTTGATCACAATCCCCAAACCCCTTTCGAATTAAAACTCTCAGACTCCTTACTCCTCTCCAATTCTCTCGAATTTCTGTTCTTGGTTGTGTGTTTCTGTGAGATTTTGCAGGATGTCTAGCTCTCCACCGCCATCAGTCCCTGAACTACCAGAGGAGGTTCGCCGCTCCGGCGACCAGATTCCGTTGCCGTATCCAAAGATGGGCGGCCTAGATATTCGTGAAGAAATTGGTGGTGGTAGCTCTTCAAACCCACCACTATCAACATCGCCGCCTAATTTGCATGCGCCTGATTCTCTCGCTGCCGTGCCTGTTCCATCGCCGGTCGATGCTACGCCGGTTACTCAGGTGTTCCCTGGATAGCCCGGGAATGAGATCGACGTCGATAACCCCCCCGATTTAGCTTTTGTGGCTGAGACCTTTGGCCGCGTAGGGAATCCTACCTTGAAGCGGTCCAGGCGTTTGCGCAACATACCGCCCGGCGTTGTACCGCCCGCGGTCCCCAAGAGCAAGGCAGGTCCGCGCCGCCACGTGCCGATTGAACACATGAACCTCCAGGAGGATGTTGTTGTGGAGTCTGATCCCGATGATAATGATTTTGAGCCTACTGCTCCGATTGCCGGAGATGTGCCGCCGTCTACGTCTGCTCCCAGTTTGCCGGAGAAGAAGAGGTTTACTCGCAGGAAGCAGCTTGTACGTAATGCCGACAGGAGACCCGGTCTGACGAAAGACAGTGTCTCTCCCAGCCAGACAAAAGTCAAAGTCTCTCCCAAGTCATCTGCCACTGAGTACTCTTCGCCTCCATATACTGTGCTAGATTTCATCACCGGCGAAGTTACTAGTTCCGCCAAGTCGCCTGCTGATGTTCCCCCGCCGTCTCCAATTCGTGCTGCATCACCTGAGTTTGATACAGGTCTTTTTGAACATTTCCCTGACTCTTCAATGGATGTGCCCTTGAAAGATGTCCTTGCTGCATTCAAGAAGGATAAGAAGAAAAAGAAGGCAGCTGCACAGGATGATGTTGTTAGTCATGTTGGTAGCCCCTTACCAACATTGAGTCACTCAAAGTCTGTCTCGTCCTCCCGAACTGCATCTGTCCCTATTCCATCGCATTCTCCCACGCGGTCCTCCTCGGCTGCCTGTGATCACTCCCAGTCCTCATCTGGCACTGCTACTCCTACACCCGAGATTGAGGACATGGAGCCCTTTTCAGAGATGTTTTTAACCACTGAGGCTGCTGAGCTGTTTGATGTTTATCAAACTCGCCATATGATCGTTGAGATAAAAGTGTCGATTGATTTGTTTGAACGCCACAACCTGATAGCCTACCTCCGATTTTATGGTATGTATTCCACAGTCTCTACCGCCGTTCCATTTGTTAGAGACATAGTTCTTGAGTTCTATGCAAATATGCTGCCCTCGATTGTTGATTTAAGCTCTGTGAACTATGGGAAAGTTTTTCTGCGTGGTAAAGTGTTTGCCTTCACTCCTGACTTAATTGATGATTTATTTGGCACCACTTCACATCGGGGTAATTTTGCTGTGGATGATATGGATGAGGTTGTGTCTTTTTTATCTGGTGGTATGGTTCATTCGTGGTTTAAGCAACTGCCGAGCACTAGGCTCTCGTCTTTGTATTCTATTATGCACAAAGTGTCTCTTTGCAATTGGGTCCCTTCCAGGAACACTACGGTTGTTACTCGGCCTTAGGCCCAGTTTTTGTTTAAGCTTGGGAAGGGTGTAAAGTTTAGTTTTGGGCACCATATTTTTGATATCGTGACTAAGTTTGCCACTTCAAGGTCTGCTGCCTCGTTGTGTTTTCCCTCTCTTATTTTCAGCTTGTTAAAGAACCAAGGTCTGACGCTTCTCCCATATGATGTGCTCACTGGTGATGCGGATTGGTTTGCTTTTCGAGGCCAACACACTACTGGTGCAAGGGTGATCGATTTGCCTTGGCAAGTTCCTGTTCCTGCTGATGTTGATAGTGATGTTGAGAAGGACGATCCCAACATGGTCCGCATTTCTGCGCAGCTCCTGCATGCGCATGTTGCCTCCATTGACTTGCAGATTTCTAAGTTGCAGGCTCTTCGTTGCTCGCTGTTGGAGGCCCTTTCCCTTTCTGGTCAAAAAGGGGGAGAGGATGTTGACGCGAACGTAGGGGGAGAAAGTGTTGATGGAGAGGATGTTGCTGATGTTGCCGATAATGAGAATGCTGCTGCTGATGATGCTGAAGATGCTGTTGCCGCCGAAGCCTTGGCAAGCCTTGCTCAAGAGAAGAGGCGTAAGCGAATTCGGGCTCGCAACAAGACTTTGAAGAAGATGATGAAACTAAGGGAGAAGATGAAGAGGAAGAAGAGTGATGAAGGAACTTCGACATCTCCTCGACGGTCAAAGAGGATTCGAAGTCATTAAGTTCCTTTACTCTGTTTGTTTTTTGGAGAGCTGGTTATTCTGAACAATGTTGGTTTGTAATGTTGGTTTAAGTATTAACAAAATTGGGTGTTTTGTTTAGGGGGAGTTTTCTGTCTTAGGGGGAGTTAGTATTTTTATTTTCGTTTGTGTTTGCGTCTTAGTGTTTTGTCCAGAAAGGCAAAAGGGGGAGATTGTTGAGAAATTTATTCTTGGCAATAATTTCTATTTTGTTATTTGCCTTTCTTGGGCACAAAATAAGTTAGGAAACTAGATATAGGTCAATATTATGTTTCCAAATTTATGCACAAGACTTTAATTATCTCTAAATTGTGTCTAGGGTTTATTTTTAAATATTTACCAAATTTAGGATATTAGAATTGTCTATTTAAGAAATTAGAAGTCCTAAAGCTTGAACTTACAGTTTTTAGAGGATTGACGCACGGATCTCTTGAAGGCGCAAGGCACAACGCAAGACGACGCACAAGAGAAGAAGAACACGAAGAAGAAAACTACTTGGAGCCAACGTTCGCGAGAAACAAGATCTTTAAAGTTGCGTAAACGAAGGAAGAGATCTTGACATTTTGGCAACAAGTATTTAGTATCAAGTTTCTTGATATTTAGTTTTCATATATTACTTTATATTTTGTATTGAATGTAAAGTGAAAGTAATATAGTTTTCGGATTTGTACACCCAAGTTCACAAGTATTTACTTGTGAACTGAATTTGTTAAATCGTGTTCTCGTATTTTAATTTCCGCTGCATAAATTTTCGTTACTCTGGTTGATGTTGTTAACTGGTGTTGTTAACATTGATTAATAACATCGTGAATTTGAGACTTATTTTTAAAACCATAAACCTTCAAATTAAACAATTTGTTTTGTAAAGTTTAACGAACTCATTTTGATGAGCCAATCTTTTTAGTCACACGAGCTACTCATGACCTGAAGCAAAGACCCTTGATAACACCTGAAGATACAAAATATTGAATTCGTTGATGTCAAGACTCGAGAGACAGTCAATCCATATGTTCAGCAAAACATTCAAAGTCTTTAAACGAAGCTATTTAGTTTCATAAGGCATGCGCTTTAGATTGAGGTCTCAACTAGAATTGTCAACTTGCTCGGCCTGCGGCTCAGCCCGGTTTAGCTCGATTTCAGTCGGGACCGGACCATAGTTTCATAGGCCCAAGAGAAATCAAGCCTTTTTTTTTGGTCTTTTTTCCAGATTCCATTGGCCCAATACGTATTTTTCATACCCTGGGTTGAGAGTGAGCTATAAAACTGACGGCCCGAAATTATTGACCCAATTTGATTTTCGTTTGGTCCAGTAGGTTTGGGTCTGACTGTCCTACCCGCCCATTTTGACAATTTTAGTTTCAGTTTAATTATACTATTACCATACACTTGATAGTTTTTTTTAATATTACGGACAAATTTTTTTAGGTGAATTGATTTTTCTTCTTTGTAGTGTTGAAATTGAGGAAACCTTTTTCTTCAACCAAGTACAACTAGAGGTTTACTTCCCAAGGCAAGAAGACCCTTGATTAGCTAATCCACCGCACCAAAATTAATTAAATTAATTTTGATTCCAGCAATTAATTAAAGTCATCAACGTGCACTAATGAATTCACACAGGTCGATGTGCACCAATTATTTTAATGCTTCCAGAATAGTATATGCTTGAAAACTTGGATACATATCTAATTCTTTAAAACAAATGTTGTTCAACGTGTGAAGCAAAGTCAGTCCGTTGCTGTCCCAAAAGTCAACATCTCTGAGATCTCACACATGTGCAGCCTTTGAATGAGCCAGCTGGCTGTCATTCCCCTCTCTCTCTACGCGCTCGTATCTAATTGGTTGCTTACGTTTGTTCTTGTCATTCAAAAAGACTCTAATTCTATTTTATTGGTCTAAATCCATTTAAACACTAGACCAATCAATTCTATTATTAGCCCTTGTTTTTTTCAGTATTTACTTCACAAAAATCTAATGAGTTTGCATTTTTCCAGAGAAAACATATATAACAATATTGACCTACTTTCCCCCTTATGTGAGAAGTCTACTCTTTTAAGAAACCCTTTCTCCACAACTTTATCTTTTTGTTTCTCTCTATCCCCAAGTTTTGTAGTATCTATCTTCAAAACCATAAATCTTGAATGTCCCGCGAAAGGTAAAAGAAACCCTATTCTTGATTTTCTTCATTTTTTTTGGCTTGTAACATATGATGAGTTTGTTGGTATTTAGGGAAGAGTTCGATGAGATTGGGAAGAAGTTGAAGACGGAGATCGATGGTCATAATAATAGTAATAGCAATAATAGTAATATTAATCCGGTGAGCATGGGAAGAAGGCATATGTTGGGTCCTCCGGGGACCTTAAACACAATCACACCTTGTGCTGCTTGTAAGCTCCTGAGGCGAAGATGTGCCGAAGAATGCCCTTTCTCCCCTTATTTCTCTCCGCACGAACCCCACAAGTTTGCTGCCGTCCACAAAGTCTTCGGGGCTAGCAATGTTTCCAAGATGCTCATGGTACCTAATCTATTTCTTTTCTTGCTATATATGCATTGGGAAGTTCTACAGTACAGTCAATGTATCATTCTTCATCTGATTGTAACCATTGAATTATTTCAGTTTTTAAATAGTGAAACAGATCAACAGATTACAATGCAAGGGTATGGTACATTGAATGTACCGTAAAGTTTTCCTATAGTATTACACATCCTTATTTGGAGAATTATGTTGATGAGAGGTTTTCATGCTTGATGTATGTGCTATATATTACATAAGAGATTAAGAACATATTTACCATTTTATTTAGGTTGAAAAAAATAAAAGGGATATCGTTTAGATGATGAGTTTTAAGTTAATTATTTCAAATGCATAATAGAATTTTACTTGAATAATAATCTCATTATACTGGATTTCAAATCCTTGAGCTGCAGCGTTCATATATCTTAATCTATTTTTTGAGTTAATTAAATTCATTATTATAAGCAATGTCAAATCAAATTCTTTAATCAAAGACCAATAATCACACAATTCATATATGTCATGTAATGAATTATTGTTAATTTACCAGGAGGTCCCTGAGTTCCAACGAGCTGACGCTGCAAACAGTTTGGTATACGAAGCCAATGTGAGGCTCCGAGATCCCGTCTACGGTTGCATGGGTGCAGTTTCAGCTTTGCAGCAACAGGTACAAACCCTACAAGCGGAGCTCAATGCTGTTAGGGCTGAGATACTAAGGTACAAGTATAGGGAAGCAGCAAATACCATCATTGCTTCCACTCACGCGGCCTTGGCCGTTTCGGTGGCTGAGCTCCCGCAGGCTCCGCCCACTCCGACACCTTCGCCGCCCGCTCCGGCGGCGGCGGTGCCTCCTACGCCACCGGCTTCAGCTCCGTCTATGTATGCACGCTCTTCTAGCACGGCGAGCTACACCAGCATTTCCAATAATCATTTACCTTACTTTGATTAATTAGTTAACGGTTAATCGATAGTATGTATGTATATTGTTTGTTGGTTTTTACTATTTACGATTTTGAAAATTAGTCATGTAAAATGCACGAATTCTAAAATAGTCTTGTAACTTATACTTTACGAGTTTCAATTAGACGTCCTAATTTTCACCAGGGTTCAGTCACGTGAGTGTCACTCACGTGTAATTCTAAATCTCAGATGAAATTAAGACCAAAACTGAAATTCAAATATAAGTTAGAGGACTATTTTGCAAATTTGTATAACCTTACGTAGTTACGCCACTTACGTGTGATATCGGATCTGAACATTTGGCGAGAGACCTTTTTGCCACCATCTTTCAGATTTTGCTTGTTTTTTTCTTTCTTTGTTATGAAGAAAGTTGTGGGGTTATAGAGAATTGGAATTAGGAACACAGAGACCATTGTTGGAATTTCCATTTTGAATATTCATTCTTTCTCATAGCCCATTTGTTTCTTGCTAATTTCGTTCAACTCAAGTTTTTTTCCCCCCTACATTGATCACTTTGATTGGACTAATTAATTGGGTCATATTTCATCCTCCAATCTACGGTAGTGTTAATCAATCATATTCCATTGTTTTTTCATCTTTATTTCGTTTTCTGGATAAACATAAAATATGAATTGTTGGATATTTGAAGCAAAAAAGAAAAAAGAAAAAAAAACTTGCAATTGAACTTGCGAAAAATAATATTTTTTTATTACACTTGCACCGTTAAATTGAAGCAAAATAACCAAATAACTTGCGAATTCAAAATTATTACATGAACTACTTACACAAGACCAAAAATGACGCAAATAGTTTACTTACAAGGCTAAAATTGAAATTAAACTGAAAACTACCATGATTTACGTGATTCCACTCACAAAACCCCGACAGTAAAGGAAGAAAAAAGAAGAATAGAAGATGTAAAAAAACATATCGAATAAAGTTAATGTTGACTTCTTGAAATGGTAAAATAATTCCTTTTTTATTTTTGCAAATTGGAGAAATGTACAATATGCCTTGAGAGTGTTTTTATAGAATGTACACGCATGACCAGTCAGGTCCTGCTATTCCAATCTTTAAATTCCAGAAAATGACCGTGTAAACAAACATCCAAACACGCCCCTAGGTTGCACGTGTAGGGGTAACAAAAGCTTTGACTGAGCACTAAAGTGTCTGTAACCATATTAATCTGTGCCATTTAAAGGAGCTACTGTAATAAGATTGTTCAAGGCATGGAGAAGAGGAGACAAAAGGCATTCTCATTGTGCCACCCAATGCTCTATAAGTCTAATTAATAGTGTAACAATATTTTAAACTTGGACTGTATTTAATTATGGGGAGTTTTTGGTCAGTTCAGGACTGTGTGCTGGTGTAACATGTGAAAAATAAATTTGAATGTGCTTTTGAAACTCATTGTTTCATTTATCTGTCGCATGTTAAAAATAAATATAACGTAACATGTAGAATACATTTTTCAAAACAAACATGTATCTGTACGGGTCATGAGCAGCGCATGATAAAGTATATATATTGAAATAAGAAACTCAAAATGTGATATAGCCTACCACACTTTTTGTCAAAAATCGTCTCAACTAATTCCAATTTTGATGTATGGGATTCGTGGATAAAGGGGGAAAAATATATGATGGCATAACAGTGGTATACAAACATTTCAAATTATGATTTTTTTTAACTGTGTCAATCATATTATATTTTATTTTACGTTATAATATGTTCAGGTCATGTCTCGTGTCCAATTGTCGTGTTAGTACCAGTGGTGGATGTAATAAGGTACAAAGGTGTACATTTGTACCCCTAAATTGAAAGATCCCACCTTTTATATAGGCAAAAAAAAATTTTTTTTGAACCCTTTTATATTTACAAAAATGACATTAATAAATCAGAAAGGGAAAAAGAAATAAAGATTTTAATATGCTTTTAATAAATAGATAAAAGTAACCGTGACTTTTACATTCCTAAGAAAGGATACGGTTCAAATTCAAAATGCTTTGCCAACAAAAGCAAAAAAAGAAAAGAAAGGAAAAGAAAAGAAAGAAAAGGTACAACCAAAAGTCAAATGATTTCTCATTATGTGTTCTTTCTTTTTTATTTGAACAGAAAGAAAACTCTTACAAATACAACAATTTTTTTTATTCTTTATTTTTAATTAAATTATGAATCTTTTATAGTTTAATTTGTTTTGTTTATGTAATTAAATTGTTGATTAATTAATTTAGTAATGATTTTGATTTGAACATTTAGTTGATAAATTAGGGTTTATTTTTTCTTCTTCTTTATTTATGTCAAAATATTTGATTTAATATTTTTCTTGTGTATTGCCCTTCAATTACGTTTTTGTTTTAAAAGTAATATCAAGATTGTTTTGCATTATTATATTCTTATTATTTATTATCAATTGATTTAGAAAATGACGAATGATACGCTCAAGTCAAAGAAATGAAAGGCAACGGGAAAGCAATCCGATCTTAGGGAATTTATGAAAGAGATGTAATCTCAAGGGACGTCTTGCTTTTCACACGAAGATCGATTTTATTTGAATATTATGCATGTGTTCCTTTTTTATCGTGTTGTATAATTTTAAATAATTAATAATATTTTATTAATTATCTTCCGTATTCCCAAAGTTAAAATCCTGAATCCGTCGTTAGTTACTACAACCTACTAGTACTTAAAGAATGATATGATAACATAATAAATTCATGGGGAAATTCACATTTAGTGCCAAATTGAAACTATTGTTTAGTGTTTGATCACTTTAAATTGTTTTGTCCCACTTAGTCCAAATTAATATTATTGATTAATTAATTAAATGGACAAATTGACAGATTACCCCTAAATAAATGATAACAAATTATCGTCCTTTTTAACGAATTATAGTTTTGTATCTTTTTAACGAATTATCGTTTTGTATGGGAAATACAATTTTATTTCCGTTTCAGGTTTTATTCCACATCCCTATTCTGATCTGCCGCTCAAGTCCCGTTAAATTAGTATGAAATTCTAAAAGGCAAAATATAAAATTCGAACTGAGTATCAAATCCGATTCTGGGAATTGTGTGGATTGTAATGGTGGTATAAGAGCGAGATTTGATTTGGGGTTTGAATTAATTTAGTTCATAGGGGTAAATTTGTAATGTATGTATGTGAGTTAAATATAGAAAATATATATAAAAAAATTTGGTCTAAATGTAATATGGTTATTTACTTTTGGTCTTATTGGTAAAAGCTCCTAAATTTATTAACCCTTAATTCCAAATAATTATCCATAAAACCCAAAATTTGAGTTCTTAAATCGGGTGTCACGTGATCTTTGTTTTTGCACTTTTGATTCACTGAACGGTTTTTGTTCTTTCAATACTTTTGAAACTTAAATGCAATACTGAATTCTTATAGGATTTGATTTAATTAATTAACATCAGAATTATAATCATAATTATGTGACACAAAATATTGAGGTCGGCATGCTGAACGAGTTAAGTCACCTCTTTAAAAAGATTATTGAGCTCTTATGAGTTTTTGGAATAGTAGTAATGAACAGGTCTGATAAAAGAGCTGGGCTTTATACGCATACGATGAGTTGATATGGTCATGGCATAGGTCCCGATGGGTTAAAAGTATTATATGGATGGTTTATATCCCATGGTTATTATAGTGTTTTAAACAAGTGGCCAGAGTTCTAATGGAAATTGTAACTTAGCATTAGGGTTAGAATTCTAATTCTAAATCGATGAGTTTATTATGAAATTATCGTGTAAATAATAGAAGGCCTTACATTGAGAACACGTTTCTTGTCTATATAAAGACACAAGTCTCAATTCTATTCTAAGTTGATTATTTATATTTTCATAGAACTCTCAATTATCACTATATACGGATGTTGACTTAAGTATCGGAGGGCTTACGTCAAGGTTGCGGCTTGAGTTTTATATGCAGATCGCTCGATTTCGAGAAGGCAGTTCCGAGAGCAGCGACCTCTTTCTTCGTGAGCCAAACTTTTTAATTGCATCGATAACTATGTGACAAAAAATATCACGATGGGCCAGTCCTTAAAACAAGTACATGATACAATGGTGCAATGATATTAGAACTCCGAAGTAATATTAGCAGTGATAATATCAAGATTGTGTGATGTCATCGGCTCAAATGATTAGAGAATAAAGGACATGGGAAGTTGTGTAAATTATTATTATTTTTTGGAAATTGATTAATCATTTCATGATTTTGAATCAAAAAATTATAAACTTGGTTTTACATGAACAATACAAGTGTAGCTTACTCGCCTGGAATATCTAGATCGTAATACCCATGCTAAAAAACAACGTTTAGACAGGGGACTGGAAGAGTTTTCCGGCGAACCCCCTCAGATGATTAAGTCAGCGTCTGCTGGAAAAATTTTGGAAGAGTAAAGACTAACTTAAGAGATAAAGTGAGTGATCTAAATTAAACTTGCATCTAATATATTTATAAATATCCATTTTAGGGTTTCCACTATATTAGAGCCGTCACATCACCCACCTGGGCTCTTCTTTTCTGCTTTGCCTCGAGCACATAATCCAAGCCGACCCCTGAGCCCGAGCTAAGAACCTGAGCATGCGCATGAAGGTCATAGTGTTGGCACGCAATAATCCTATCCCTTACTTAAGAATTTATCTATAGCCTTTTCCTATACCTCGAGCTGCCCCAACCTTCGTGCTTAGCTCTGAACCTTATAACTTGCATCGATCTCAAGGCTTTCACCCCGAGCTTACATCGGGGACCTCCTTTTTTAGGTCTACATTATCCCCAAATAGTTACTCCCCCCACTATGATTGCTCGGCTTTCTTTGAAGGGATTAGAGTTAGCAAGAGAGACTCATGCATTTTGATTTTCTATTTAGAGAAAATTTGTTGCCTCCTGAGGTTGTGCACCCATACATATATCTTGGGTCTCGACCTGTCTCTTCGAAATTAATCATTGGCATACTAATTTTGGGTAGAAATATCCAAGATGCAAATCATTTTTTCAAATAAAAAACCCGAGCTTATACCTCGAGTTATCATCATGAATTTTTTGGCATAGCTTACCTGGCCTCGATCTCACACTCTGCGCTTAAACCTCAAGTCATCTTTATAAATATTTCAACATATCTTCCACGAACTCAAGCTCACGCTTCGAGCTTAAACTTCGAGTTACCATTATGATTTTTTTTGGCATAGTGTCTCCGACCTCGAGCTCACACTTCGAGCTTAAACCTTGATCGGTATCTTTGAATGCTTTACTCTATCATGATCAGTCTAACTGAAAGTCCCGATCTATTTTCCTGGGCCTAGGCCCCAAGCCATGGTTTTCAAGAGTTTCAGCCCAACTTAAGCCATGACCAAGGTGGCACGGCCCAATAAGATTTCTTTCCCAGTTTCTGTGGCCCAATTTAATCCATCACCAAGGTGGCATGGCCCAATATACCTTCCTTCGCATTTTTGTGACCCAATTTAAGCCTGAACCGAGGTGGCACGGCCCGATAAACATTCCCTCTGCATTTTGTGGCCTAATTTAAGCTTAAATCAAGCTGACACCATGTTCAAGAAGTGTCGAGCTAAAGCGGGGGAACCCAAGGAAAAGATTATATCCGTAGGTCAAGCTCTACTAAACCCCCTTGTTTCCTGGGTCGACCCCCAACCCGCACATACTTCTGCTACTAGCTCTAGAGCGTCCCAACCTCCAAATATGGTGACCCTTGGCCCTATCCACCTTAACCCTAAGAGTGATAAAGGAGCCCCCTCCCTCAAGCTCAAATCTGCCCCATGTCCATCCATCGAAAGCCCAATCATATGTTTTTCTCTCAGTGCATAATGAAAAATGAGGATGGTCACACGACTCTGTAGTATGTGCAAGGGATATACCCTATCCCAGACTGAGAGGTCTTTAAGAAGTGGGGAGAAAGTGAGTTGATTGAGAACTGGAGCTTGGGTCTCTCTACATTAACACCGATCTTTGAACACTTATTTTTTTTATTCTTATGATATTCTCATAATTTTCTTTCATTGTAGGATTTATTTATGACTTCGGATGTTGATGCTCGGGCTCATAATGGCTTCAAAGACCCGCAACTGGCTATGGACCTTAAACCGAAGAAAGAGAAGGTTTCTAAGCTTAGCTCCAAACTAGAGCAATCTAAAGCTGCCTCAAAGGATGTATAGGAGGTTGCTGCGACTTCCCAGATAAAGGCCTAGGAACAAATCGCCTCCCTCGAGGCCCAACTATAGGCCATGCACAATGATCGCGTAGTTGAGATTGAGCGAGCTCAAGCAAAGGGCTTTAAAATGGGCCTAAGAGACTTATCTCCATTCTGAAGCTGGTTTGTCCTTGGTGCAACGAGTTTGTGAAGCTACCCTGAAGATATTTATCTTTTCCTAAGAGTTTCTATGTCGGGTATATGGTGGACAAAGTGAATGAGTGGGTGGCATATGGAGGCTAAGTGGAAATTGGTGGCATCCAGAGAATTGGTGTAGATATAATTTGATAAAACAAAAATTCAAAAAAAGAGAGGTTTTCGACACTAGAAATGCTTAGTTCTTATTAAGATTTTTTGTTTTTACTTGCTTACAAAAAATGATCAAGAACCTCTTATTTATAGGTACCAAGCCCAAACAAATAATTTATTGTTTGCTATTTTCAATACTATGGAAATTTGAGAAACTCCTTGTTCTCCACAAAAGACTCCTCTTATTATTCAAAGTCAAGTCTTCATCTTGAAACCAAAAAGTGGTGTTCCAAATTCCTTTATTGAAAATATGAATTATTATTTTCAACAGGACCGAGGGGACAAATTTTGATGGGTTGATCGCTCTTGCCCAAGGTCGGTCGAGCTCGGAATGCCTCGCTGAATATCTCCCATTATGATCCACCTTTTAATTCTATTTTCTTTCTAGCTTATTTATGAAAGATTTGTCTTTTGTTTCTACTATGTATCTTTTAGTAACTCTTTACCAAGAGCTTTGTTTACTTGATTGCTTAGATTCTTATTTTCCTTTGCTAAAATTTATCGTTTTCACCCGACTCGGTTAATATTGCACTCGTATTTTAGCCTTTGCCCGAGGTCCATCGTTTCCTTCGTGCTTTATGTTTTCTTCAGACTCGTATAATTTTCTATTTTTTATTTATAATTTTCCAATTTTTTAATGATTTTTATTTTAGTTTTTATGACTATTGAAAAAATAATAAATAATTGAGGCAGATATTAATATGGGTTGTTGGATCATCATTGATCATTTAATCTCAGTCGATGCATATACAAAAAAAAAAAAAAAAAAGGAGAATCGGAGCAGACAAATTTTACATGCAGGGCCCACAAGTGGACGCACCCTATCCCCGTGCGTTGGAGCGTATTCGCGCGCAGAGGCTGATCTATAGTGGGGCCTGGGTGGCACAAGCCCCACCAAAACTTTAATTTTTTTAATTAACTATAGATTAGAAATTTAAAAGAATAAGAAATACAACAATTCTAATAAAGTGCCCCACCAAACACACAATTCGTAGAATGTGGCTTTATCCAAATTGAATGGGTAGCTAGTCCAAAGAAGAGAAATGTAATTCTCAACTATCCAAGTCATGTTGTTGTATTGGCCCAAATCCAATTAATTAGAAAAAGAAAAAAATTATGACTAGTCTAGAAAACAAAGAAGACTGCTGAAAATAAAAAATAACGAAGGAAAATGACCCTTTAAATTTTGAAAACCTAATCTAAATTTCTTAGAATTAGGAATTTAAATTTATGTATAAATAGTTTCCAATGATGCATTCGACTGAAGTAGAAAATTTGAACTCTCTCTTGTATTAAGTAATTGTGACCCGATTTTTCTAAGAGTTTTGTTGGGGGATTTGTTAGTCGGTGTAAAATAAAATAACTTTGGGTTTTTAATTGTTCAAATGGTTGTGAGACTTAACTTGATTTGTGGGAGATTATTTTATTTTATCTTCAAATGTTGGGTTTAATTGTCCCACGAAGACGTGTGGTGGCACGTTACAACTAAAAAAATTTATCATTTTCGAGTTCAAGTCTTTTAAGAGATATTGATTTACAATTGCGAAACTTGAAAATCGATTTTGTGAGGTAAGTAAAGATTACTAATCTGTATGTCTTGCTTTTATTCCGTCCAATAATTCTTTAATTTCATTTAAATAACAAAGTTAATTCACTTTGTTGTGTTCTATCCATGTGAATTTTCAAGTGTTGATTTGTTATTTTTTGAACAATTACTTGGTTACGTATCCGGATAATGATTCATTTTTAAATGTAAATATTGGTACGTTTGTAAGTTTATTGCAAAATATAAAAACTCAACGAGAATCATTTTTATAATTTTTATTTAATTATTATTTTAGATTGTTTACTTGTTGAGTAATGTGATTTCTTTATTATAATTTTAATAATTTCTTTTCTATATTATATATTTGCGTTGTTTACCTCGGTGACTCAGTGCCCCACCAAAGAAAATTTTCTGTATCCGCCTCTGTCCGCGCGACTTCAAATCGAGTCGAGATGGGCATGGTCTTTGGGCCATAATTATCTCAAAAAAAATAAATAATAAAAAAATTGTTGACATGTCCCGTCCCTGTATGTTAATTGCGTTGCAGGACTAGTAGTCAATTTAATCATTTACGTAAACACAATCAAAATCGACTGCGTAGTCAATTTAGGAATAAAATTATTTATCAAAGTAAATCATATAAACTTTTACAATATTGGCTAGATAAAATTACTGAAAAGTCACACTTTGCTCTTACATTTTTCTGATAAATAACATAATTAGTAACTGCTGAAAAGTCTATAAACTAGAACAATACAAAAATATCGGAAGAATTAATTATACGCATGGTTTTGTGAGAAGGTGTAGACAAGAGTGTCCAATAAACATTTTTGCCAATCTCAAGGCCTTGCCTGTCAGTTCCAATGCATAAACAAGAGTTGACTTTAGTATAAAATAAGGTTACTAACATTTCCAGGCAGTTTTTCAACGCATTAATTTGAAGGAATAATAAGTCTCTTAATAATAAATCTCCGACTACGTTTGGTTGGTAATTGGGATGATTGTGTAAAGTTTTTGGGAGAAAAATGATTTGGAGAAATTTTTTGTAATATGTGTATTAAAAAATGTATTGTAAAACTTAAAAATAATATTTATCAAGTGATTGAAAATAATTTAGGGGATTTTTTTTCTCCCCAAATGCTAACTAAATAAATCTTTAGAAATTCTTATAATGTAGAAGACAACTAAGGATATATAAGTGAATCTTAGCCTGACCCATTGACAAACAATTAGCCTCTCCATTCACAGACGCGCATAAGAGCATGTGCAGTGGACGGTCATACAGTACGGTCATTCGCTTTGCCCGCTGCTCCATGCTCCAACTTGTGACCAAAGACCACGCTTTGATTCCTATGCATGGGTGAATTTGGATACTTAATTTGGGAGACCATGTATTGAAAAACAAAAATAATTTGGTGGAATATCGAGAATTGACCCGTGTCATATAAAGGAGAAATAAATTAGAGAGAATATGAAATTAAAAATAAGAAGGAAGAAAAAGAAACTAGGGAGTGGTGAAAGAAAATGAGAAATATATTTTTTTACTTCTAAGTTGGTACCATTAATTAATGAGAATAGGAAAAAAAAAAAAAGGTGAGGAAGAAAAGTAAGAAAGGAGTGATGTTTTTTTAATTATATATATATTTTTACATTAATTAACGAGAAAGATAAAAATAAAAAGAAAGAAGAAAGAAGGATAAACAAAATACAGAAAAATATAAAATAAAAAGAAAGAGAGTGGTTGTTTTTTTAATTATATATTGCTATTTTTAAATTTAATTAATGAAAAAGAGGAAATGAAAGAATAAAGAATATATAAAATAATGGATAAAAAGAAAGAATTTAAAAAGGAACAAATTAGAAAGACGAAAATAAAATGAAAAATAAAATAACTTTAAAAAATAAGAGATAAAGAAAAAAGAAGAAAATAAAAAATAAAAAATGGAAAGATGAATATAAAAAGAAAGATAAAGAATATAGAAAAACAAGATATAAAAGAAAGAAAGAAAGAAAAAAGAAGGAAAAATAGGCAAGAGGAAGAGTTGAACCATATACCATTTGAAAAATAATTAGGTACAAAAACCACTAGACCAAGGTACAAATTTGTAAGTTTTGGGAGGTCATTTTATATATAACTACAAATAACAAAAAATCATAAATAGTATTATGGTTTTATATTTTTTTTTGAGGGAGGGCCAAAGTAGATCCGCCCCTGTTCCTATGGGCAAATCTGGGCAAATCTTCACCGTGTCAATCCCTTCTTCTTCTTTTTTGAGATCCAACTTGTAAATTCATTTTAGGGTGCGGATATACTCACCCCATTTTTTTATTAGTTAATCCCATTAAAAAAAATTCTCATTAAAATACTAAAATTACCCTTAAACTTTAAACACCCAAACTTCATCATCTTCAACACTCCACCACCACCCTCTTTTGCCGCCACCGCCACCTTCATCTTCACCAAAACTCACATAATTTATAGAGTTAAACCAATATGAAACTGAAAAAACTCAACACAACATGCGTAACCAAAATAGAACACAAAGTGATAAATCGGAGAAAGTGGAATAAAGGAACTAGAAACTAAAATGAAAGACACAATTACTGTGAAATCATTACTTTGAAGTCTTACATAAGAATTTGGTGCAGCTATCTGCACCTGTATGATTGCTATCCGCCGCCCACCGCCACACACTCTCCTCTTTTTCACTCCCTGTTTCACACACACACACACACACACACACTCAAATCTGGCACCAAATTAAAAAAAAAACCCAAGATCTGAAGAAGGAAAAATGTCGGCCCGACGAATTTTTTCCCTTCTTCAACCTCGCATACCAGATTGAGTGTCTCCGCCAGATCTAAAAAAATAAGTATCCGCTCTGAGTTTTTTATTTTCTCGGTGGCAGATCCAGGTTTGCAAGGTGGCGGGTTGCAAAATAAGATAACGACGGCTAGAGAAATACAACTGCTTCATTTTTTATTTTATTTTTTCTCGTTAAGTTCATGCTGAATCGTACGTGTTTGTGTGAAATTTTGTGTGAGTTTGTCTTGAATGTGTGCGTGTGTGAGTTTATGTGTGGCGAGTGTGTGTTTTTGTGTGTTTGTGAGGAAGAAGAGAGTGTAGTGTCTTTTCCGGCGGCACGGCCAGAGGCGGATCTTCAGAGGCAGAAACTCATTCTAGTTTTTATCTGAAATTTCGGTAGAAATGAAGGTGGCGGTGGCCGTGGTGACGGTGGTGACGGCAACGGGGGTGGTGGCGAAAGAGGGTGGTGGTAGAGGGTTGAAGAAAATGAAGTTGAGTGTTTAAATCTTAAGGTAATTTTGGTATTTAAATGAGAAATATTTTAATTGGGGTTAACTAAAAAAAATAGGGTGCGTATATCCGCGCCCTTTTTTTTTTATTATTATTAGTTCGAAAAAAAATCAGAAAAAATTCAAACAAGAAATGGAAAGATATAAAGAAAAAACAAGATAATTTATAATTTATAATTTCTCAAATCAAAAAATAAATACAATAATTAGTAAATTCAAAAATAACCAAAAAAATAAATTAAGAATACAAAAGAACTTGAAAAAAATGCAAATAAAAAAAACTTAAAATTTATACTTTATAATTTTGTAATTCAAAATAATATACAATAATATATTGTACTTGAAAAAACAATAGAATATAAAAAAAAATAAAAATCGAAAGAAACCAACTCTATTAACTTTTAATATTCTTAACATTTTATTTATTATTTTTATATAAGAACAGACAAAATTAGAATAAAAATAATAATTTCTGCAACGTCAACTCTTCAATATCACCTCATCATTGAATATGCTGACATTACACAATTTTCATTCAAATCAATATTAGTATCACTATTCCTCGTATGATGTCAAAAATTCAACTTTAGCATTGTATGTACTATGAATAAATCAAATTAACATTAGGTATCCACCTTATAGCTCGTGGGGTTATTTGTGAAAGTATAAATGTCCTAAAGACAGTCATATTTAAAGAAATTATACTTGATAACAATTATTATATATATATCGTTATATATATGAATATGCATTTATTGAATTATTGTTTTGATTGTTTGTGATTATTCATATAAATGTTCCCGTAGAGTTAATGTTGTCATTGCTATGGTGAGATGTCAATGATAGAACATTACTCTTGAAATTTCCCCAACTAATGATTATCAAGATTGGGATATTGATAATATAATATATGTCGTCATGTGGTCTGCATCACATTCTTAGAGAAAGCAGTTAGTCTCACGACTGCGAATAATAGTTATTCGTGATGGACACATGGATACTTTAGAGAGTATTAATAAACCCTACTGTTAAGTTATTTATTGTATGTCTATAAACTTATCAGTGTATAAAACGTGTGATAATCCTTTGATTTGAGGTCAATACGCATCTTGTTTATTGAGTGATGTACTTTGACCATGACCAATGCTTGCACTCCTTTTAGGGGCGAGTGTTGGGTACATCATGATTTAAATGAAGGTGGTAGTTGATACAAGAAAGAATTCATTTCTCGATTGGAATCTTGAGAGATATCACTCATAATCTCTATATTAAGTCAACTAAAGTCATTGACCAATGCAAGAGACATATTCAATATAGTGTTTGTGTATGGTCTAGTTGTCGACTAATAAAGATGAGATAAATTGATTAAGTCATTGAGATAGACACTTGGATAAATCTTAATCTTAATCGAGTGATTCGGAATGAAATGAGTTTCACCAAAACTTTGTATAAAGGTTATAATTCGCTGAGTTCAAGTGAATGTTCTTTATATATTAAGTTCGTCCAACTAAGATGTATAAGAGTTTTGTTTGGATCATCATTATATTGATGTCATATATAAGGGTCACACTATATGCGATTACTTTTCCGACTTAAAAGTGTATCAAGAAAGTAAGAATTATTCAATTTGGAATCGTAATATATAATTGATTAATAATTATGATGTTTATTTCTATTTGATAGAAATTATTTAATTAAATTAAATTGAATTTGAATTTAATTATCTATGTTATATTAATAAAGGTACTAGGCCAAAACTATTTTGGGCCGATGTTTTGGATAGTCCAACCCTTTTTAGGATTATGATTCTCTTATGTACCTAATATAAATATAACATAAAGTCATAAGTTGACTAGAGAGAGTTTTTTAGAAAATCATCATAACAAATCCTCTTGATTTTGAGATTGGGAGTTCTTGAGCTTTCGTGAGATTTTCTAGCTTTCTTCACAATAGCAGTACATTGAATTTGGATCTTGCAGTCGGAGAATTAATTGCTTGGATACCATAGTATTGAACTCGAATCTGGATTTACTGTAAGGTTTTCATGCTTTATCTCGTTTATTTATCATATAAATATATTTGTTCATAGTATGAATTTGTTAAATCTAAAATTTTTTGAAACGTCTGCTGCCCGAGCATGGTGCTCGTCTCTACGAATTCCAATAGTAGTATCAGAGAACGGGACTGTGTTAACGATTATGTTTATAATTTTATAATATTAATCATGGGTTGGTTATAGTCAATTGATTTTAATTTGTTAAAGGATTGATTAAAATAGTTTTAATTTAATTCATTTAAATTATTATTAAAAAAATCTGGAAATTAAAAAACCAACCTGCTCCGAATCTTGGTCGCCGGATTTCTGCACCTCGCTGATGCCGTCAGTTTTCGCTGCAACTCTGGCCGGGTCGTACGGCTGGAAGGTCAGGCACGTGAAGTGTTGATGATGTCCGGGTGTTGGAGGCGACAACGACATTTGAGCCGCGGCACCGCAACGCTTTAGGCCTGAATTCTGGCAGCTACGGGAGGATCTTTGGCGGGTCTCTACTGCCGGCAGATCCATCCCTTCACCTGTTGTAGTCTGGTGTTGGCGGTGGTGGCCGACGAGGCTCGAATCGCAAGCCCTAAACTCGATTTAGGGTTTGGGTAAAGTTTTGAAAATTTGATATAGTTTTAGGTTTGATTTAATTTTAAAAATTTATGAAATCACGAAATTGGACTAAGTATTTCGAAATTGCGAGATTGCCCATGACTTCTCTGAAATTACGTTCTGACCCCAAGAAACTTTCCAAAAACTGTTTTAAGTCCAAATGACATTTCTGTATTTATTAAATTTTTGAAAATTGCAGAAATGGCCTTAAAGCTTTCAGAAAATTGTTAAGGGGCTGTTTGGCTGTGCAGAAAAAAAAAGGTTTTAACTTAAAAGTCTTTTAAATTGTCTTATAAATTAATTTTGAATTTAGAATTTAAATAACTTCTAAATAAGAACTTTTTAATTTATTTAGAAATAAGAACTAAATTTGGAATTAATAATTTCTAAATATAAACCGTTTAAAATTATTTAGATATCGAATTAAATCTAGAATTTAATTTTTCAAAATTTAATTGATTAACCCATGATTATTATTATATTATTGTATTATTTGATAATGTGAATTAAATTAAGATTTTAATTTTTAATTTAATTATGAAATTATTCCTATACTTGTCCTAATTGTCTATGTGACTCGTATGTTACCTTTTAGTATAGAGTCCGCAATTATTGTCAGGGTAGGCGGTGCCCAGTATTTGCCGGACCGTTTGCTTATAAATTATGAGTTGGCGGCACCCATTAATAGTTTACTGTTTATTTGGATCTTTTTACTTGTTAAACCTCGATAAATATTCCCCAATAAAATACGAATCTCATCTTGAATGAACACGCTATCCATTACAATTGAGTGAGTGCGAAACCTTTTTTGTCCATGAGTATTTGCACCCTAGTGCTTGCTCCGATCGACGATGGCTCGAGACCATAACCCCTGATAGCTGTATGAACTTGTTGTTTCCAAATCAGGTAGTTTGACTCATCAAGCTTGATAGTGACAGTTTGATTGTGAAGTTGTATTACTTGGATCGGTTTGAAACAAAATTAGCATTGGGTGCTACTGATGTATTTGCAGCATTTGCAGTGGATTCCTGTGACATATTGCTTTAAGATGAAACAAGAAAGTAAAGCTACGATTTCCAGAGGCAAAAAGAAAATAAAGCTGCAGATATCAGAGGCAGGATCAGGCCTGCTCTGATAATATGATAAGATTTAAGTTGAATATGGAAACATGATCAAAGGAACTAAAAAGTATAAACAAGATCATTATGAACATAGAACTCATTTCATTAATTGTTTTCTGATGGTGGGACTGCTGCATACATGTACATATATATAGCAATGGGAACTGACTACATGTGCGGCTAACCCTAATGCATTTTGCCACACCTAGCTAACCCTAATACATCATCCAGCTGTCAGCCTCTTTCACTTCGTACGGTTTGCAAACACAACCACTTAGATGATCATACTTGTCACATTTGTGTTCATTAATCATAGAAGAACGTTCCAAGCTAATCATGCCATATTTTCCTTATCTTCTAGCTTGCTGAGCTGTACCTTTTTCTTCCAACGTTGTGTGATTAACTTGATTTCCAACAGTATTTAATTTTTGAAATCGTATAGTTCACGTCAAATGCATTGAAACTTATTAGTATACCGACTTATTCATTTGAATCCCGGCAGGATGATTATCATGGTTTAGGCTTATAGAAAGTATTGGCTCCGTATGAGTTGTCTTCCCCGTAGTAGCTATTATATGCAATAATAATAATAATAATAATAATAATAATAATAATAATAATAATAATAAATAAATAAATAAATATAATGAGCCCACAAATACACATTCAAACAAACAAATTGAAAAGTAATATGATGACAAAAGCAAATATGCTCCAGTTATAGGACGCGAAGAGATTGACTGTTTCGTTTTGTATATATATATATATCCATCCAATTGAATAAGTGACTAGTGTTTGTAAGTTAAACATGTGCTTACTAATTTGTTAGTTTTGTTTATACATGTAAATCATCCAATAAAGTAGAACAAGAAGTGGAGTACGAATCAGTTGTTATATCATTGACTTGATACACAAATAAATCAAATGAATATCAATTCATAGAAACTCGGTTATTTTAGAATTAATTCATAATGATATTTGTGATTCAAATAGAACTCCAACTTGAGGAGGGAATAAATATATTGTGACATTCATTGATGATTTTTCTAAATATTGTTACATTTATCTCATTAAATCTAAAGATGATGTTTTTGGAAAATTTAAAATTTACAAAAGTGAAGTAGAGAACCAAATAGAGAAAAAGATTAAAATAATTAGTTCTGATAGAGAGGTTGAGTATTTTTTGGGAGAACTAATAAAATTTTGTGAAGATAATGGTATAATACATGAGTTAACACCTCATTATTCATTTCTTGTGGGGGGAACAATTTTATTATCTTGCTTTGTATTAAATAGAGTTATTGTTAATGTTAATGATAATGATAAAACCCCTTATGAGTTATGAAAAGAAAAAGAAAAAGTAGAAGATCCAAGACTCAATCTTCTTGAAGTGTGGGGGTGTCTAGCAAAAGTAGTAATGCTCGAGTTAAATTAACACCGTGAAATTAGCTGGCTAGAATCCGATGGGTCATTTATAATATTTCTCCTTTATTTGGTGAGATAACTTTCAGTAACTGAAAGTAAGCAAGTCTTTTTCCTGTTAATATTATATTCACTTTTTTTTTGAGTGAAATAGTAAATATTATATCATTACATTGGACATATAATTACTTAACATTCAAATTTTCTATGTTAAATAGAAATCTGCAAACCCTCAAATTTGCTTGTAAAATGTATGCTAGAAGGATTTTACATTTATGTGTACAATTTTCTAGTTATGGACAAGGAGGTTTATTTTATTTTTGACCAGATACAAAATTTGATAGAACCCAAAAAACTTATTCAAGAATTAACTAGTCTATATTTGGGCATTATTTAGTTCATTAGTTCTCAAAAGAAATGAAATATCTCTCATCTATTATGCAATTAACCTGGATGGCATGCTGTCGTACAATTTCTGCTTCTGTTTTTGTTTTTACATTATCTATGTTAATGGTTTGAAATTAACAAAGACTCTTACAATGAAGCAAATATAATTCTATTTTGAAAATATTGAAAAAGTCTTTTTGAAAATTACAACAATGCTTGTAAATTCAATTAGTTATATAAGCTCCTTAAAATCTTAATGTTGTTATACATAGTTTTGGGTTTAATCAAATGAACATGATAAGTTTATATACTGCAAGAAAGAAAATGGTGAATATGTGATATTGTATTATATGTGAATGACATATTAATTTTTGGTTCAAGTTTGAGTTTAATTGAAAATGTGAAAATTATTTGTCGGATAACTTTGAGATGAAGGATTTAGGAGAAGCACATATAATATTGGGTATGAAAGTTAAAATGCTAAAAGAATGCATATTATTAAGTCAAATTGATTCTAAAAAGTTCTTGATAAAATTTAATTATTATGATTGTAAACCAGTGTCTACTCCGTATGATCCAAATGTACACTTACACAAAGATTTAGGAGAACCCGTGTCTCAATCAAAGTACTCTCAAATTATAGGATCTTGATTATATTTCACAAATAGAACATGACCAGATATTTCTTATGCAGTAAGGAGACTTAGTAGATGCACACATAATCCTAGTAAGGATCATTGGAGTGCTTTAGAAAGAATACTTAAGTATCTTAGGAACTTTAAGCTTCTCCTTATGTTACAAAGGTTTTCCAAATGTACTCGAGGGATATAGTGATGCTAATTGGATCATTGATAATTTTGAAATTAAGTCAACTAGTGGATTTGTTTTTATGTTAGGTGGAGCAGCAGCAACATGGGGATCTAAAAAACAAACTGTTATATCTAGAAGTACAATGGAAGCTGAATTAATAGCTTTAGACACTACTTGTACAACTGCTGAATGGTTGCGAGATTTATTACTTGACATTCCACTTATTCCAAAATCATTACCTGCTATTTCTTTTTATTGTGCTTGCAAAGCTGTGATTGATCTTGTGAAACAAACACATTCAAATTAAAAATGAATACACTTACATGCAAGAAATAAAAGTATAAAATATTTCTAGAAGAGAAATGTGGTATCTCTTGATTTTGTGAAATCTGAGAAAAATCTGGCAAACAATTTTTAACCAAAGGTCTACCTAATAAAGGTGTTTTTGAATCATTGAGGGGGATGGGCTTATGCCCACAAGGGAGTCACCTCCAGGAGTAACCCAACCTATGTGATTGAAGAATTCATGAAGAAGGTTCAATGGGTTGAAACAACCTGTATTGCGTGACTCATTTAGCACTACTTTATAAAAGTAATAACTTTCCAATCCCTATGGTGATAGTTTTATATCGTGTGATATTAGGTTGGATTATGATCCTTAATGAGAACGAGGTGGGAATTCCGCAGGGTATAGATCACACATACCCTTGAGGTTTCACCTAAATGAGAGTTGCCATGAGGCCGTGGCTACAGGTTTGGGCGAACCCTAGAGACTCTCATGAGAATCAAGATTAGAGTGCATGGCATTAATAGCGCCAACCTGCTTGAACAAAGACTGATGTCGATGCTATGTGTGTGGAGTACGAAAACCTGATCAAGGGTTCCTAATTCAAGGCGTAGTCCATTATGGTTCCCTCAAATAGAAATCATCAACACTAAGTGTCAGATCAAGCCCGAAAGGCTCCTACACCTCTTACATAGTATGTAGTTGCCCACTATAATTTCTTTTATATATATTTTGAAGTTTTAAACCTTGTGGGGGATTGTTATGATTTCTGATGTTTTAAGACTTCAAAGTCAATTTTATTATTTATTTTTGTAACCTACATTTTAATTTTGTAACAACCCCCATAATGATCATTATTTTGCATTTGAATTTTAATTTTCAAAAGACACTCTAACACTATAAATAGGAGTACATAGGGGTCTAGCTAAGCACACAAACACTCACAAGCATACAAGCAAATTTTTGCATTCTTAATAATATTTTGGGCAACGTGATAAGGTCTTGTTCTTTAGTTTTCTTGTGAACGTGCTCACAATAGAAGACACCGACTGTGACCTTCTTGGGTTTTATCTTGGGGTGGTGGTGTGTCGTTAAAACCTGCACGGAGGGAGGCCATTACGATTTTAGGACAACGTCAAGTGGCGTGACTCCTGCAGGCCAGCTTTCTACTTTATATATTATATTATTTAATTTTATTTCAAGTGATATTCATACCTCATTTTATTTATTATATATTTACAAGCAGTATTTAAAATCATAATAATTAATTTTTACAACAATTTATAAAATACTCTCACCTTCTATTACACCATATAAATTATTGTCATGTTACCTACAATATAGGCTTGACTTATATCCTATAATTATAAATAGAAAATAAAAAAATCATTTTAAAATAGAAAATCTTGTCCACCAAAATAGATATAGAGAGGATGGATGACATATTTTGAACAAGATTGGAATCCAAAGAATGTGCAAGTATATAATACCATACTTGGAATCATAGCTCATTTGTTAAATTTCTAGGGAAACCCCAACATATATATATATATATATATATATATATATATATATATATATATATATATATATATATATATATATATATATATAGAAACTCCTAATCATTCTTCTTATTTTTTAATACTAAATTGGTATTCGAAAATTTTCCTAATCTCGCCTTTCGACCTAGTAATGTCACCCATCTCAGTGGCTAGGGGATTCGAATATAACAAAAAGAAATTATATAATAAAACTCATATATATTAATATGAAATACATTTAAGTTAAAGTAAGGAGAAGAAAAATAAAAAGAGCAAGAAATGAAGCATCCAAGCATTATAGAGGAATAATACCGTAAATATGAAATATGCAGAGCAACGTGCAAGGAAGAATAATGATAAAATTACACTTTTGTGATGATATTCTTGAAGAAAGTGTTATCAAAGAATATTGAGATTTTACCAAATTGTTGTTTCCGGAGCTGGTGGTTATAGGGTAGGTGCCTTGTCTTACTTAGCAAATGACGTATCGATGTTGTTGGTCTCGTTATATATTCAGTTTCTAAACACTTTACATCTTGCTTGTCCTAAGGTGTGAACTTCTGTTGTGGTGTGATTATTACATTGAAACTTTGGAATTAGGAAACTTGATTTGTAATGATGGAAATAATAAATAATAGAGATAAATTGAATAAGATTATAGCTTAATTTAAATTATATTGATTTAAATGGGTTGTAGATAATTGCATTATTTGTATCACTTGATTGAGATTCTTCATTTGGTCCAATAATTTGCCATTCTGGTCTCGGTATTGAAAATTGAGTAAAAGACGTTTCATAAGAATTTAATATTGCATTTTTACTATATTTCACCTTGCTTTACCAATTATAAGTTTTTAATGCAACATATCTTTAAATCAAAGTGCATGGTACTATATAAAATTTATTTATAACAACACTAATAATCTATTAAAGTTAATTTAATCCTTGAAACCATACAATTCGCGTGTAACTTACTAGTATACATAATTCACGTGCAATCCATGTGCAACTTTGTGGTATACATAATAATTGTTGTTCTGTTATTACTTGGTGTTAACCATACTCAAGGTCACTGTGGTACAGTTGTGCATGGTTGAACTAACCATAGTCTAGCTACAGTCCAAATATAGCCGCGCTACATGAGGATAAAGCCAGCCTAGCAACATCATATGATCACGTGTTGAAAGGATGATCAATATAGTACAAGAGATTGTGTGGCTGTGATCAATTCATGTAACTCTAGTTATAGGTTGTAAATGTGTGTCATTGTCATATCTGTAAACATACAGAAATCATCAGAAAAGTTGCATTCTTGTTTACACTATATATGGAAATATGCTTTGCTGATTAGATGCTTTATTTTTCTTTCTGCATTGTTTCCTTTCATAGTATCAGAGCGGGTTGTTCCTGCTACTGAGGACCAGTCCTTTTCCCCATTACTAATACCTTTCATATAACATCAAAATGATTGATTCAAGTCAGTCAAGCACATCCAGTTTGAACAATATATCCACAACGAATGCAAACAATCTTATCTACCCTCAGAGCCAACTCTTGTCCATAAAATTAGATGATACCAATTTCTTAATACGGAGACAACAAGCCCTAACTGTTGTTAGAGGATATGGACTATAATATCTCATAAAAGGAGATGCACATGCACCAGACAAGATGCTGATACAGAAAGAAGGACAGCCAGCCTCATTGAATCCAGAGTTTGTTATATGGAAAAGCCAGTATCAAATACTAGCCTCTTGGTTGCTGTCATATTTAACCGAAGGTATACTAATTAATGTTGTTGGTTTAAATACCTTAAAGGAGATCTATCATGCTTTAGAAACTAATTTCGCCAGTCAATCTAGAGCTAAAGAGATGCAGCTTAAGATTCAGTTGAGTAATTTCAAAAGGGATCTTTTTCTATGAGAGAATATTTGAGCAAGATAAAATCATGTTGTGACATGTTGGCTGTAATAGGGAAAGAAGTAAGTGAAAAAGATCACATCTTACATGTAATCACAGGATTAGGTAGTGAATATGATCCTGTAATGGTTTTTATTTCTTCTAGTATAGAACCTTGGAATTTAGCTGATATTCTGGCCTTGCCCCTCAGCTATGAGTTAAGATTGGAAACTGCAGGTTTATCCTTGAGCCAATCTACTGTGAACATTGATGGAACACAACCTATTACCAACTATGTCAATCAGCATAACTACAGAAGTTTCTCACCTTCCAATAGAGGAAACCAGAGTCAGTTTAGAGGCAAAGGAAGGAACAACGACAAAGGTTCATACAGAGGAAGAGGAGGCAGTTCTCAGACATCTAGAGTTGTTTATCAAGTTTGTTAAGGCATTGGTCACAGTTTGCAAAATGTTGGCACAGATATGACTCCAATTAGAATGGAGTACCTCCTAACTCATCTACAAACTCCAATGGTCCTCAACACTCAGGAAACTCAACAGGTTTTAACAATGCTAGAGGACCAGCTGCACATATGGCTCTGATTCCTTCTACACTAGTGTAGAAACTGCATATCTAGAAGGGTAATTCTGCCTATCATGTTTGTAATGATCTTAGCAATATGAGCATTGCCTCTGAATATCATGGAGACAATAAAATGCATATAGGAAATGGAGCAGGTGAGACTATCACTCATATTGGTAACACATATCTCTTTTCCACTAATACTTCACATTCTAGGATTTTCACCATGAAAAAGCTCTTACATGTTCCCACTGTCACTAAAAACCTTCTTAGTGTCTCTGAGTGTGCTAAACGTAACAATTTTTTCTTTGAATTTCACCCTACCTTTTATCTTGTCAAGGATCAAGCTACACAAGCCATACTTCTCAAGGGAAATCTTAGAGATGGTCTTTACCAACTCAGCCTTCAAAGTTTCAAGTCAAGTCACCTTTCCAGCCATCAACCTCATCCTCAACCAAGCTTGCATCAATTTCCAGCTGTTTTTAGTACTACTTTGAATAAAACCTCCGATGTTGATTTGGCACAAAAGATTAGGATATCCATCTTTGAAGTTGTAGTGAAAGTGCTAAAATCATATAATCTTCCATATGATGAAATAAAATCCGTTTCTAGTTTGTTTGCACCTTGTATGCTTTCCGAATCTCATAAACTACCTTACAACTTGTCTGATCATAAATATCAACCCCTAGAACTAATACAGTTAGATCTATGGGGCCCTTCACCAGTAAAGTCAAGAAATGGATTTCTTTATTATGTCTCCTTCATTGACCATTATAGTAGATTCACATGGATATACTTGCTTAAACAAAAATCTGATACACATCAAGCCTTTTTGCATATGAAAGCACTTGCTGAAAATCAACTAAATCACAAAACCAAGTCTGTCCAAACTGATTGTGGTGGAGAATTCAGGTCCTTAACCAAACTTTTTGAAAATCAAGGCATTCACCACAAAATATCATGCCCTTACACACCACAACAAAATGGTCTTGTTGAGAAAAAGCATAGCACATTGTTGAGATGAGATTATCTCTGCTAGCTCAATCTAATCTACCTTTGCCCTTTTGGGATGATGCTTTCACCACATCCTGTCGCTTGATTAACCTACGTCCTACTAAAACACTATCTTACAAAAATCCTTCAGAAACTCCCTTTGGAACTAAACCTGACTATAAGAGTCTCAAAGTCTCTGGATGTTTATGTTATCCTCACATAAGACCTTACAACACACATAAGCTCCAGTTCAGTCCAATCCTGGCACATGTCTTGGCTATATCTAACATCACAAAGGTTATAAGGTCCTAATCACTACTGGAAAAACCATAATCACCATATATGTAGTGTTTGATGAACACACTTTTCCATACTCCACAAAGTTGTCTGAGCAGACTCTACTAAACCCTCTACACAACACCTTTCCCCATACACAACCGCCTATAATTCACTCCCATATCACCAAACATTCTTCAGTCACCTCTCCTAATCCCAGACCTCCTCATATATCTCCTACACCATCTTCTTCTACTTCTCCTCACCACTCCACTGATATACACATTTCTCCACACACACCTCCACTTCTCATGCTCCAAGCTCACGTTCTACAATTCCCTTATTTGTACAGTTACCACATATTAGTGAAACATCTCACCTGTCTCCAGCTGAACCAACCAACAAACATCCCATGATAACTAGAGTAAAGGTAGGTGTTCCTAAACTTAAGGTTTTCCTAGTTGATCTATCTGAACAAGCCCCTAACAACACTCAAGAAGCTTTATATCACCCCATTTGGAAGGCAGCTATGCAATTTGAATATGATGCTCTTTTTGCCAATCAGACATGGACATTAGCTTCTTACCTCTAGGAAAGAACCTCATAGGCTTCAAATGGATCTTTAAGGTTAAAAGACATGCTGATGGTTCAGTGTCAAGACACAAAGAAAGGTTGGTTGCTCAGGGATTTTCACAGGAAGATGGTTTTAATTTCCAAGAAGTTTTTAGTCTTGTAGTCAAACCTACTATAATCAGACTGATTTTAACCATTGCAATATCTTTTGGGTGGAATATAAAGCAACTTGATGTTAGTAATGGATTCTTACATGGAGATTTAGAAGAGACTATCTACATGAGACAACCACCTGGCTTGGATAGGGGGAATAATCTGGTTTGTAAACTGACCAAAGCTATTTATGGACTGAAGCAAGCTTCTAGAGCTTGGTACCTTAAATTGAAACAAGTTCTCTCCATTTTGGGCTTTTCAAATTCCAAGGCTGGCACTTCACTGTTCTACATAACTCAAGGGAAAGTAAAGGTATTTTTACTTATCTGTGTAGATGACATTCTTATCATTGGCAACAGTAATGCTCACATTGCAGAAGTAATCAAGAAACTTGGAAATGCCTTCTTACTCAAAGACTTGGGACACTTACATTACTTTCTTGGGATTGAGGTATATCATACCTCTGATGGTCTGCATCTCAGTCAAGGATAGTACATTAAAGACCTCCTAAAAAAGGTGAACATGGAAAATGCAAACAACTGTCCAACTCCTATGGTATCAACTTCTAGGCTGTCCAAATATCAAGGTGATCCTATTGTCAATGGAAAGATCACAAGGCCTGAAATTGTATATAATGTGAACAAATTTTGTCAGTTTATGTCATCTCCACTTGATGAGCATTGGAAAGCAATAAAAAGGATTCTTAGGTATTTATCAGGATCAATGGACTGTGGGATTCATTTCAGAAAATCTAAGTACATGTTCTTGACATGATTCTCTAACTCTGACTGAGCAAGTAATCCAGATGATAGAAGAAGTGTGACCGGATATTGTGTGTTCCTTGTATCAAATTTGTTATCTTGGAGCTTAATGAAACAACACTCAATTTCAATAAGTAGCACATAAGCAGAATACAGGAGTTTGGCTTATGTGACTGTAGAAATCATTTGGCTGCAGTATTCGCTCAAGGAATTAGGGCTGCTTGAAAATCACATTCCAAGAGTTTGGGTAGATAACCTAATTACAATTGCATTGGTCTCTAATCGAGTCCTTCATGCTAGAACAAAACATATTGAGCTGGATTTTCACTTTAGTAGCATCAAAGATGATTCAAGTGTATTATGTTCCTTCAGCTGATTAGATTGCAGATGTGTTAACTAAGCCATTGAGTAAACAATTCTTCCTTGACTTAGACAAATGCTTGGTGTCTCGTCTTTAGCCTCGCTTGAATTGAGAGGAGGTGTTAACCATACTCAAGGTCACTGTGGTACATCTGTGCATGGTTGAACTAACCATAGTCAAGTTACAGTCTAAAGATAGCCGCGCTGCATGAAGACAAAGCCAACCCTAGCAACGGTCATATAATCACGTGTTGAAAGGATGATTAATATAGTACAAGAGATTGTGCAGCTATGATCAATTCATGTAATTCTAGTTGTAGGCTATAAATGTGTGTCATTGTCATCTCTGTAAACACACAGAATCATCAAAAAAGCTCCAGCTTTTGTTTACACTATGTTAGATACTTTATTTTCCTTTCTGCATTGTTTCCTTTCACTTTGTTTTGCTCTTATTTCTTTGATTTCTAGCTAGGTGATCATCATGTTTCATGCCATTGGAAGTATTGGATCGTGTGTGAGTTTTCTTCTCCATAATAGCTAGTATATGTATTAGATGGGTTTTTACCAATAGAATAAAAAAATGAAAAGTAATATAATGACAAAAACAAATATGCTCCAATAATAAGACGTCAAAATATTTGTTGTTTCATTTTGTGTATTACATTATATTGAATAAACGATACATGTTTTTAGGATATATATATATATATGTGTGTGTGCGCGCTTATTTATTTTATAGTCATATTTTTACCTGTAAATCATCTAATAAAGTAGAATAAGTAGTGGGACGTGAAACTTGATGATACCCGGTCTTGATCCGCAAATAAATCAGACGGATCATTTTTTTAAAAATGATATTTCATCTTCTATTACGTCATACAAATAATTATCGAGTATATATGCTTGAATATATTTTTTATAAAACACCATTTAAAATAGATAATCGAGTATATATGCTTGAATATATTTTATAAAACACCGTTTAAAATAGAAAATCTAGTGCACACAAATAAAGATAGAGCTGATGTATACCATAAAATTCTCCAATATATTAAACAAGATTCAATATAAAGAACTCACAAGCATACAATATCATACTTAAAAACATAGCCCATTTGCTGAATTTCCAGGGCTACCCCAACACATATATATAACAAACTCCTAATCATTCTTCTTACTTCGTAATATCAATTTGGTTTTCGACAATTTTTCCTTATCTCGCCTTTTGACCCGGTTAAAGGACTAATGTCACCCATCCTAATCATAGCGGCAACAAAGTCATTGCCGAAAGCCTTAGCATTTTTGCTGTACGACTCGACGAGCGTATTGGTCGATCCACCATTGTAGAGAACCTGATCGGAGTGCAAGAGTCCCTTGTTGTCGATGAGGTTCTTGAAGTAAGTGTTGTCAAAGATTTTTGGGGTTTTAAGATCGAGAGGGGCCAAATTGTTGTCTCCTGAGCCGGCTGTTATAGGGCAGGTACCTTGTCTTGTCTTAGCAAATGAAGTGTCGATGTTGTTGGTCTCGTTGTATATTCGGTTTCTAAACACTGTACATCTTGCTTGTCCTAAGGTATGAGCTCCTGTTGTAATGTGATTATTACATTGAAACTTGGGAATTAGGAAACTTGATTTATAATGCTGAAATAATTGAATAAGATTGTAACTTAATTTAACTTATATTGATTTGAATGAGTGGGAGATAATTGCATTATTTGTGTCACATGATTGAGATTCTTACAATTTGGTCCAATGATTTACAATTCTAGTCTCAGTATTGAAAATTGAGCAAAAGATGTTTTATAAGAGTCAAATATTGCATTTTCAGTTCCAAGAAACACGCTCCAAAAAAAAATATAAAATAAAATTGTTTGGCCATGCTTATTTAAAAGATGTTCACCATCTTACGTTTGACGTGACAAGAACATCGATTGTATTGTTGTAAGATCAAAGCATACTATTTATCTTTTGAACATATGGTTGTCTCAGATTACGACACAAGTTTTGTAATTTACAAATTACGACCAATTTTTCGAACTTAAAATTCAAAACTTCTATTAACATTATGGAAAAGAAGAAGAAATAATGGTATTTAATTATAGGTAAGATATTGTTTTAATCAACTTCCTATATTTCACTTTGCTTTACTAATTACAAGTTTTTAATATTACATATCTTTAAATCAAAGTGCATGGTACTATATATATAAAAAATTATATTATAACTAAAATTTTGTTTTGTAATTAACTTCAGATAATTTAATCCGAGCTGGTACAATCGGTTCGACAAAAATCTGAACAGTAAACTAGTCCACAGCCAGTTGTCACGGGTAACGTCTGTCGGATTGCCGCCGTAACCCGAGATACTGAGAAACCACGCCTTGTCTCAAGTATTGGCAAAGCTATACATCGGGAGGTCACCGACGTGGGCGACCAGTTCGTGCTGATGGACGGGAGGCTGCGCCGCATCGACCTCCAGATCTGAGAGTTGTGCGAATGGGCCGACTAGGATGACGCATGGAAGCCTCAACGCGAGTTATGGAGGAAGAGGTATGCGAGAAGGGGCGAAGCTATCGAGAAGTTAGGCCATCGAGTCAAGCATCTGTGCTAGTCCATGGGTCGAGGCATGCAGCGAGTCGGCCTACTTCCGGAAGCTGGCAAGAAAAACCCGGCGCTTAAGGCCAAAGGCCGGCGCCATGGGCGTACGTAGCCCATCCGGCGTCCAAAGGTTTGAGAATTGGGCCATCCGGTCTGATCGAGGCCAAAGCCCAACGGAGGCGTCCCTAACTAGGATGTTTACTTGTATAATACTTTCTTTTATGTGTTTTAGGTTGGTTAGGACTCTAAGCCACGGCTTTTACATGCGTGTTTGTGGTATAAGTTTAAGGCTTTTATGTATCTATGTAAGTAGTTTGGAGAAGGGAAAACTCTAACCTAGCGTATTAGTGTTATTATAAATAGGCCCTTCGTCCTATTGTATTGTTATCAATGAGATTTCAATGAGTTTAATACAATTATTATTCTCCAACGTGCTCTTGTTCACTCTCCCCCTTTTCCTTCTTGTTCTTGTCTTGTGTTTTTATTCACGTAGGCTTGTCGAGATGCCACAAAGCTCCTCTTATCTAATCAAGTCGGTATGCTCGGAACCACACGGGCTACGACCGCTTCCATGCCTCGAGCCAAGGGGCAAGTCCGTGACAGGTGGTATCAGAGCCACCATGGCGACTGATCCAATCATTCCGCGAGCAATCGATGGATTTTTACAAGACAAGATGAAGGTGAGGTGAGGCTCATTCTGGGAGACGACGGCGGGAGATCCATGATGATGCAACGCTTGTAATGGTACGACCAAACCATGTCCAGAGAAACGAAGTTGTGGGATCAGGCTGAAGAATTGGAGAATGACGTGGGCGTTGTGATGTCGATATTCTTGGAGGGAGAGATCCGACGCATCCAAGAACTGCTCTCTACATCCTTGACAAGTGAAGTTCGTGGTCAAGTCACCCATATGTTGGTAGAGGTGACCAAGTAGATCAAGACCTTGGAGGATCGTATGGAGGTGCTCGACCAATCAAGGGTGGTGGAAAGGGGTAAAGATCTTGCTGGCTCCAAGCAAGTGATACCCAAACCACAGTCGTTCAGTGGTGGTGGTTCGAGGGACATGCGAGAGATCGAGAATCTTTTTGCAGGAGATGAAGCTATATTTCCAGGCCATAGGCATGACGTATAACGTGGGGAAATTGAAGATAGCTTCGGATATGCTGATTTGCGAAGAGTGGCGCTGGTGGATGTGACGTCGGGCGGACGGGGCCAACAGTCTCGGCACGGTGGAAACTTGGGGGGAATTCAAGGACTGGAAGTGAGGCCAGTTCTACCCCGGAAGTCCATGGCACGAAGGATAAGAGTACATCGATCCCAGAGTGAGGAACAAGGTATTGAGCGTGTAGAGAATGCCCAAGTTCAAGCGACTTGCGATAAGGATGACTCAATTCAATGACACTATTGTCGGTCGAATAGGGGGGGCAAAGATCTAGTGGAGGAGCCATTCAGGAGAGGCGTGACACGGAGTGAAGCATTGTATGCTACGTGTGTGGTGAGTTTAGCCAAATTTGAGCCTCTTGTCCGCGCAAGGGCAAGGAGGGAGTAGCCGAAATGAGTTTAGAGGATCTAAGCCTAGAGGAGATCCTTGAGAAGCTGTTGGGGTTGCTGGGAGCTGTCGAAACTAGCGGAGAAGCAGGCGATGGGGAGCATAACAATGTCATCATTGTTGAGGCCAAGATAGCGGGGCAGATGATCCGGATGGTAGTCAACACGGGTGCATTGGCCAATTTCTTGAAGGCTGAGTTGGCGGAGCTATTGGGATTAGAGTTGTTGCCAACATGGAACGTGATCAAAGGATTGAATGCGGAGGCCTTACATTTGCATGGAGAAGCGGAGGGAGTATGAGTTTCGATCGACGGATACACCAAAAGGATAACCTTCATGGTCAGACCCATGGACGACTTCGACGCAGTTCTAGGTTTGCGATGGCTGGAGGACGTGCGAGCTTGCATTGTCCCCTACTCTAATTCACTGGTGCTGCTCGGCAATAGAAGTGAAAGGGTGATTCTCATACTTACGGAAAAATAGAGACCTATTGTGCTCGCAGCATTACTGAGTGATGAGGAGATCACGTGCACGGCGGGGACGGATGTCGTGGTAGGCCCTTCCATAGAGGATGCGGGGGCTAGAGCGGCTCGTAATAAGATTACGATTGTGCTCGCTTTGGAGGCAGTTGGAGCCAAGAACGCCATTGAGGAAAATGCAGGCATCCATTGCACGGCTTCCCCCAAGGCCGCCAACACTACCTGATAGAGCATGGGTACCATGGCCAGGACAGAAGAGCAGCGAAGTAGCTCCCCATGATTGAGAGGAGTTTGAGAATCAACCAAGTGTCGTATCGATGCCACCTACAACGTCTATCGGATTGCCTCCGTGACCCGAGATGCCGAGACATGTGCCTTGTCTCGAGAATTGATGAAGCTATACGCCGGAAGGTCACCTACATGGGCAACCAATTCGCGCTGATGGATGGGAGGCTGCACCGCATCAATCTTCGGATCCGAGAGTTATGCGAATGGGCCAACAAGGATGATGCATGGAAGCCTCAACGCGAGTCATGGCACAAGAGATATGTGAGAAGGACCGAAACCATCGAGAAGATTAACAACCGACTCAAGTCTCTGTGCTAGTCCGTGGGCCAAGACGTGCAGCGAGTCGACCTACTTCTGGAAGCTATCGAGAAAGACGGCGCTTAGGGCCGAAGGCCGGCACCATGAGCCTAGCCCATCCGACATTCGAAGGTTCTAGAATTGGGCCATCCGGTTTGACCTAGTCCAAAGCCTAGAAGAGGCGTCCCTAGCTAGAATGTTTCCTTGTATAATAATTTTCTTTATGTGTTTTTAGTCGGTTAAGATTCTAGGCCACGGCTATTCCACGCGTGTTTGTGGGCCGATTTTAGGATTTTTATTAGATAAGTAAGAAGTTTGGAGGAGAGGAAACTATAACCCTAGAATAGTAGTCTTAGTATAAATAGGTCTCTCATCCTATTGTATTGTTATCAACGAGTTTTCAAGAAGTTTAATACAATTATTATTCTCCAATGTGCTCTTGTTCACTCTCGCCATTTTCCTTCTTAGTTTTGTCTTGTGTTTTCATTCACATATACTTGTCGAGATGCCACGAGGCTCCTCTGATCTAAGCCAGTCGGTATGCTCGGCACCGCACGGGCTACTTCCGCTGACATGACCCAAGCCAAGGGGTAGGCCCGTGACACAGTGCTACCCTAATTTTCGATTGCCTGCATCGGTTCGGGTAAGGCGGGTACCCGACCTTCTCCATCTAAATGTACTCAAATTCTTGGAATAAAATGTTAGCAAGTTTTTTTGTGTTTTTTTTTTCAAATATCAATACCAAGAATATACATTAACTAACCTTTTACCAATTGGAACATTAAGACGCGAGTATTTGTCAAATTAGTAATTACGTTAAAAAAAAATATCATACGCAAACAATAACAACTCATAAACTAATAATAACAAATTAGTATTTGTGACTAAATAGTGAATGAGTGGATGGCGTAAATATAAGAACCAAGAAGAAGAGACCTTTTTTATATACCTACTTATTTACAAATTGCCCATTTTTGTGGATCGGTTGGGGTATCTGTCGGTGTACACAATTCCAAACTGTGACCCGTCCCGACACTCTTATCCCCCTTCTATTCACCCTGGTGCCTCTGAGCCGTTCAATTACCCTATTTTTTTGGTTTGGGCGATTCGATTTTCCTAACTTTTTTGATTTTTTTTTTAACAATCCTACTATTCACGTGCAATGCACGTGTATCTTAAAACTTTAAGAGTGCATGAATTTTATTTCAATTATTAAAGTTAGGCAAGCAGCTGGATATTTCTTTTTTTTTTTCAAAAAGATATCTGTTGGCGATATAAAATGTACTACACAACCTAATGTTTGGAAGATAGATTATTCCCGTGATCATTGGACTTAATCTACGATTAAGTACTATTCTGAGTACTTATTTCTAAAATCAAGCAATTAAAGTTAAGACTTAAAACCAAATAAAGTTCATTTTCAACAATTTTATTTTTTTTTTATCAAAATTGGTGGTTCTGTAAATTAATGGAAAACAATTGTAAATATAAAATTATTATGTTTCTTAAGTTCACCAGTACATATCCATTACCAACTTATTCTCTTTTGGATTTCTTATTGTAAATATTCACAAATTCTTTCTTCTTCTTTTTTTGTTAGGTTATGAATTAACACTCCTTTAACTATGGTTAGAGGCTTAGAGCAAATGGGAATAGTACCTGATAAGACAACCATGTCCTTGGTAGAGAGACCTACGGCTTGGAACCTATTGATAAGGTTGTCAAGAGATGAAGATGGAGCCGGAATCACACCACTATTTGCAGCCGAAAGGCTGCCTGTTTTGGAGTCCCTTCTCCCAACCTTCACATCCCACTTGGGCCCTCCAAGCTACACAATACATATCATTTACCCAATTTATTTATCTTAATTAGTACACACACATATATACACAAATACTATAAATTTGTAGCAAAAAAATTGTTTTGCTAAAGATTAATTACAAATTAGCTACAAAATTAGAAAAACTATTCCCACTTAAAAACTTAGCTATATGTAGCAAATTTATAGGAAAAGTGAGGATTGGCTACAAGATTTGAAATGATATAGCTATTTGGTGATAATCAATTTCCTATTTAAAAAAAAATCTTGTTATAATTAGCCATTGAAAATGAAGCTTACATGAACGATAGAGTCTCGAGCAGCAATGGCTAAGATATCAGCACAAGAGACGACACCAGGGCACACGACTTCGACCTTGGACTTAATGTCATCGACAACGTTGTAACCCCTCAAGGAGTTCACATTCGGTCGGGCGTTTTTTTCACCCGTGAAGTTAGAAGTGTCATCGAGAAGTATGGATCCATCGCAGCCCTGTCGATTTTTGTAATTCTCATTTATTAGTAGTCTTATTTATCAAAATTAACAGCCCCTTTTTAATCCTACTTTGACAAATTGTAGTGTCCTAATTAATTTAGGCATTATTCTTGTCTCAAGTAGTTTTGGATTAGCCTAATATGACTCCAAAAAATGTGTCACATAAATTACCGTAGACTTTGAAGTATAAAAAGCCACTTTATATATAAAAGGTTATCAAATTTGAGATGCTAATCATAGTTACATGAAAAGTAAAGAACTACGAAAAGATTTAATTAGTTTTAGAAGTCTCTATTTCATTTTTCCAATGAATATATAAACATACGATGAATATTAAAGTTAAATTAATTAAGATATATAATTACTTGGACAAAGCAATCGTGGAAGTGAAGACGCAATAGTGAGGCGCCCATGCGTTTTTCCTTCCCGATTGCAGATTTTACGACCGACTGCACTGTGCTAAACACATCAGGACAAGTCTTTTTGTAGTAATCGGTTGACAATTGAGCAGACGAGTAGCCAATCAAGATAGCTAACATAACCAACAAATTGAGAATCATAGTAGCAGCCATCGAACGAAGAACAAGAAATTAAGAAACGGATGATATATTATTTATTATGGATGTTGTGAGGTTTTTAAATAGTAAATATGAAACATGAAATGAATACTTAGAGGGCTATATCTATATATATATAGGCTGCAAATCATCTTCACCTAATGATGTAAACATGCATGGTAAATACCACTGACCAGATTTTGGACATACACCCCATGTATTAATTAAACTCAATTTGATTAATGAATAGTGCCGGGTGAGGTCTGCCTTGAAATCCAAAAACTTTCTAATCATTGTTAATTTGCTACATATTTCTCAATAAATTCTACTATATATTCACTGGACCACTTCCATATTTTGAACAAGTAATCATATTCAATTATTGTACTATTTTATATTAGAGTAGTTTTTATCATTATATTCTCAACTCTACCTCTATATATATATATATATATATATATATATATATATATATATATATATATATATATATATATAAATAAAAAGAGAGAGGGGATTAGTTTCAAATAAAAATTCTACCTTATTTATGAACATAAGTCCACTCAGGACCGGTCGATTGGATGACTTGGATGGATGAGATTAAGTTCTTTTTTTACTGGAAATTTTGTTGTACTTAAGTTGGAAGGATGTCTTTGTTATTTTTCCATTTGATATAATTTCCAAAGTCTTTCCCAAAATCATCGTACCTATTTCTCTTCACCTCTACTCTCTCAACCCCTCCCGCACCACAACAACCACGAAGAAAAAGAAAACTTCATTCACCGTGTCGTCGCCGTCACCAACACACTCCACCGTGCTGCCACTGTCGCCACTATCCTCTCTTGATTTATTCGTTCTTCTTCTTTTATTATTTTTTTTTTTTTGCTTTTATATTCATCTACAATTCATGAGACTTTTTATGTGAATTGGCGTCGTTGAAGGTTTCAGGCTTGGGTGTCGATTTTATGTTAGTTTAAATAGGTGCAATTTTAAGCAATGGGAGATCGAATTTGAGTCATTTTTAAGGCAATTTTGGTTCGGTATGTTTCCGACCTGTAGTAACTGATTGTTGGAGGCGGCGAATGAGGAGCCGTAGGTGTTATTGTATAATTAGGATTATCGGTCAATGAACAAATAGAGGATGTCGCTATGAACAACAGTCATTCTAAGAAAATGTTGTAGAAACATTTCCTGCAATACAATTAGAGGATATCGACTTCCAATTAAACGACCCTCTCAATCACGAACACGACGAGTCGGTCAATGATGATTTAGAAGAGTCAGAAAGCGATGAACTAGATTTAACTGAAGAAAACGAAGAAAGCTACGAAGATGAGTTTGAAAGTTAGGGATGAGGTTTGAAGATTTTATGAGTGTTAACGATAATCTGATCAATCATACACACACACACACACACACACACACACACACACACATATATATATATATATATATAATTAATCTTAATTATTAATAAAACTATGTTGTATGTTAGATGCCTGGCAGGGGTTCTCATAATCGTCGGATTCTCTCGGCTCATCGTCCTCGGGACCCCATGAGGATGATGCCACCGACATGGATTTGGATGATACTGTTCCACCTACCCCGTCTGATGAGGCGGGGAGCGCGCCCGGTTCATTAGAGGTCAGGACTATCGGGATCGAGGTAGTCGTGATCGAAAATAGGTAAGTAACATTTTAATCAATTTTATTATGTGTTCAATATATAATTTAATTATTTGACATCTGTTGAAATAAACTTATTAATTTTTAGCTTACGAAATCCATCGAAGGACTTGTCGACCTATCTCAGGACTATACACGAGTCTCGTATCCACCCAGACGGGTGGAAATTCGAGCACATCCCAGACAGCCATCACCAGACGTGGTGGCCTCGTTTTAGGGTATTTTTTATTTATTTATTTTGATTTGTGTTAAGTAAATTGATTGATTATTTTGTCTAATTGTATTTCTTTTGTAGGGATTGGTGTGGTGGGACAGGAGTATATACGACAAGAATGCCATCAAGGCGGCATTCTACATATCGATGCGAGATAATTATAACAGTCGTATATACGATTGGAAGAAGGTGTATTGACGAAATAGGACAATTCCTGCCTACGTAGGGAGTCGATTTGGAACAGATGGCTGGTGGAGTTTTAGCGGCCTGAGGAGGTGGAGAAGTCTGAGAAGGCCAGACGGAACAGAATGAGGGAGCCCGGAGGCCCTTCGACTGGTAGCGAAGCATCGAGGCGGGTGTATGCCGGCTAATCGACAGGCGGCCAAGATTGTAAGTCGATAATAATATTTTAAGTAGTTAATTATATTATTGAACATTATAATTTTATATTTTAATTAATTCATTATATTAAATATTATAAATGTATATTTAAATACAGGCTGCATAGACGGGTACGCAGCCAGTAACTACGAGCTTCTGCTGAGGTATCATCGTAATCCCGACGGCACATTTAAGGATCCCAAAGCCCAGAGGATAGCTGTAAGTTTTATATATTATATATATCTGATTTATTATAAAATCTGATAAAAGTTGTTTAGTAATAATAGTTGAAAATTTTGATATCAGGAGGACTATGAGAGGGCTTTGGAGGAGAGGCGTGTTGCGTCGTCTGATGATAGCAGCCCTCAGGTAAACCCGAATGAGGTCTACCTACAGGTTGTCGTGAATAGGAAGGGTCGACGCTATGGCCTTGGATGCTTCGGGAAGACTCAGAAGGGTTGCAGTACTTCTTCCACCCCCATCGCCGATGTTCGTCAGCTCCAGACGCAGGTGCAGTCCCAGCAGGAGCATCTTGAGCAGTTTCAGCTGATCCGCGAGGAGCAGGCGCTGGAGATTCAGCGGATCCGTGAGTAGAAGGAGCGTTCCCAGTTGACGCTCCATCAGCAGATTGAAAAAGATGTTGCTCAGGCCATGGCTCGTCGGCCTCCCCATGATCTGGATGGTGGACAGATTTAGATATAGATGGATAGTTCATGATTTTTTTAATACATTCGATTGATGAATTGATTTTTAGTAATGAATGATTTGTTTTGATTTTTTAGTGGATAGTTTATTTTGGATTATCTAAAATATTATTTATTTATTATTTTTAATTTAATTATTAATTAATATATCAGAATCTTTATTAATAGACTTTTTAAAGAAAATTACAGCAAATTGTTTCCAGGAAACCAGCGTAATGCGGACGTCAAAACTCGCCAGGAATGCTGACGGCCCACCCGCCAGGAAAGCATCAGATGTTCCTGGCGGGTAAAGCCGTCAAGGAATCTGCCAGCATTTCTGGCGGGAATATTTTCCTGTCAGGATACTGGAATCCTGACCACAAAAATGCTGGCGGTCATTATCCGTACCGTCAGTATTTCATATACTGACGGATTTGACCGTCAACACTGCCGAATTTTTTTGTAGTGGATAACTGGCTAGGCTGAGTAGGTTGAGGTTGTCGAGCCAGGTCGGAGCTGGGTATGCTTCATGTTTGGTTTATTATTGTAAATAATTTGCTCGGTATTAGTTGATTTTGTTGGGAGTTTCATATGTAAATTGATAGCAGTTTCTTGTGCTTTCATCCAATCTTTAACCGTGTTTCTTAAATGTATTTGGATACTATTATCTTTTCTTTTCTTTTTCTTGCCATTTTGTTGTGTTCCTCTTCATTTTTATTTTATTTTTGTAGCGTACAACGTGTTTTATGTGCTTTTTTTTCTTTCTAAATTATCAATTAAGTGACTTTGCTGAGAGTCTTATTCATTTATTGAAAAAATAAGGTTAATGTAGCAAAAAAGCATAGCAAAGAAAAACACTCTTATTGTATTAGTGGTTCAATAGAATAAACATTGTTAGTGTAGGAAAAAAACACTGCAATTACATTAAAAGAAAAGGCACTAATGTATTACTAGTTCAATAAAAAAAAAATCATTAGTGCAGTAAAGCAACTTTGCAATTATATAAAAAAAAAAAACAGTCTTAGTATATTAGAATATTAATACATGAGTAATCTGCTTAAATTAATGTCATTCGTATTTTTTTAATTTTATTTTTAAGTAGATCAATAAATTGTTTGAAAATTATTTATTTTTGTTTAAAAGAAAATGAGAGATAAAAATACACATATTTATTTAATTGAAAACTTTTAATAAAATTAATCAAGAAAACTAAATAAAGAAGTAACTGCAAGTTCGTTAGCGGAATAGTAGATACAAGCATTCTCAGACATCCAAAAACCTCATAAATAATAGCTTTTAAAGGTTTCGTATTATCACATATCAAAATAATAACTTTTGAATTTTTATTTTACACTCAAATTTTTATAATAATCACAAATAATAATAGTCTCGTGTAATATACTGATGTTAAATTAATAAAATAATAAAATTATCCCAAACAAGAATTAATTCACTTGCTCAAATGAGAAGTTAAATAAAATATAAATATAGAATCATTATAAATAGATGATTGAAAAAGAATATATAGGATAAACATTGAATCATTGGTCGTGGGCAGGTGGAGATTCTCGGTGGCCTTTTCAAGTTTCCCCATGCAAGATTGGACGTATGTATTATTACTTGTAATAAAAACATTTGGAAAAGTTTCAAAAGACTCAGACTCGATTGTTTGATAGCTACAGGCGTCTACTTACCCTTTTGGTTTTATTTTTATTATTTTCACTTGTTATGATTATTCTTTTATCCCTTTTGTTATTATACTCAATTTAATTAATAAGGGAATTTGTAAAATTGTATTTTATATATAAGGTGCTGCTTTAATTGGTCTTGAATCTTCTTAAATTATTATTATTTTAAAAAAATCAAATATATCATATAATATTGCTTGAACAGTCAACAATGATTGACCATATTAGAAGTTCAATAAAAACAATCTGATCTAATAAATAAAACTCACTAGATCGATCGATCAAACATATAAAAGTAAAATTAATGTAAAAAATAGCTTAGTATTCGCATCAACAAATTTCATCTTAAATTGATCGTTAATTTTTATAAAAGATCATAAATTGCATCTAAATAATAGATAGATTGGATCTTATAACCGAACACCATAAAAATGAAACAACAATTGCGGAGAAAATATGACTTCCTATAAAGAAGACTTACATAATAATAATAATAATAATAAATAATAATAATAATAATAATAAATATATAAAAAAAATGTTGGTTTCCCCGTCAGCATCTCATAGAGTAAAAAAGGAGAAAGAAGAAGATAATGGTAAGTAGGCTACCAAGAGAGAGGTGAGGTTTTTTCTTAAGGTTGAAGGTAACTTTGAAATTGTAATTATAGTCTTGTGATAATTTTGCCCTCGCCTAAAATAATACTTTTACTTACTCCCTCCGTCCCACAAAAATAGTTTAGTATTCTATTTTCATCCGTCCCACAAATATAGTTCAGTTACTATAATTAACATATTATTAAATTTTTATTTTCTAATATACCATTAATTAATATTTTTGAAATACTAGTTATCTATATGGTAAATTAAAAATTATTGATTACAAAATAAAATCTTACTATTTCAAATTAACCAAAATTAAAACACTCACCATGATTGATAAAGGAGAGGCATACATTATGATTGAGAAAACCGTGGCAGCATAACCACAAAGTTGTTGTTTTTGAGCCTTGTCATGAAACGCCAAAACCGAAAGCAAAGCAATAGTGGTAAATATAGCAATATTAATTCAAACACTGATTTCTGATAAAACTTGCGAAAAATGCAAAACATACATAACTAAAATCACAATTTGAAAAGTTATAAGACTAATATTGCAAACCCCTAAAGATATACCCTAAAGATATAGAGTTAATTTTGCATTTCCCCTAAAATTGCGAAATATGCAAAATATACATAACAAAAATCACAATTTGAAAAGTTACGAGACTAAAATTGCAAGCTCCTAAAGATATAGAGCTAATTTTGCACTTTCCCCACATTATATATGAATTCTTAGATGAAGGGGGAGCTAAAATGAAAATTGTATTATGTATATTATTATATTTTTTAAAGGCTGTGTGACTGATTATTTTTTTGTTCTGAGTTTTTGATGAGAATAGTCATTCTATGGATTGGTAATAAAAGTGGTTGGTACAGTCACAATATTCTCTATTACTTAGAAGTGGATGGTATGGTCAATTAGTCATTCCTCTACTCCGCCATGATGTTAACCACTCCAAATGAAAGTCAAGAATAAATCTATTCTGATTTTTCGTGACCTTATCATTCTAAAAATAACTCGAGTATTGGATAAATTTTGAAAACCAACTCATAAATATTTAACGAAAATATTACTTTGGAAAAACATTTTGCTCCTCAATATATGCGGTTTCTTACACATTATTTTTCTAAGTATTTTTTTTTTCCACTTTGATTTTTGATATACAATAATTTTCTACGTTGCCTCTAAATTTTATTTTCGGCAGAATATATTCCTTCTAAACTTCATCGACGGGCAGTTAAAGGGTCAAGTGCAAGAATCTTATAGTTATGGAGGATAAACGCAAAAATCTTAAAGTTTGGGGGGCAAATTAAAATAATATAAATATTGATTTTTTGTCTTAAAATCTTATATTTGAAAAAGATATATAATTTCTATCTTATACTCACACACACACAACCTTGCCAAGTTACATGAAACAGATTTCCGGAAGTCCACAGAAAAATGTTAAGTCAATTCCAATTTAAAAAAAATTAATAAATTTTCAATTAATATTTCTAATTTTCTAAATACAAATGTTGTCAATACATCTTTTATATTATTAAATATGAAAAACACGACTAAGTATTATGTAAATTCTTAGGCTAAATAACATAATAATATATTATTATGTATTATGATTAAACAAAATAAAACAAAGGTTCCGTATATGCATTATAATATTACTAGCATAATACCCGTGTTAACACACGGGTATATATATAACATCTATATATGTACATATATTACAATATTGAGTGTATTCAAAATACATAAGTTTTAAAAATGAATAAATAATAATAAGTAAAAATATATTATTTAATTTACCCATCGTAATTTATTATTTTTATAAAATAAATTATTAACTCTATTTACATATCTGTCGTTTTTATCATAATAAAGTGTTTTCAATCATTTTCTACTTTTACTCTTGACATTGAAGCATAAAGTTGACAATTTCTAAAAATTGGTGATATAGACGAAATTGAGTATTTATCTGTTGTACTTGTATAATGTTAATATAATAAAATATAATCTTAATACTACACCAAATAATACTACAAAAATACAAATATTTTATTGTGAAAAGTAAAAATAAATAGAGAAGTGTATAGACTTTTTTCTAAAACTATATGTGAAAGATATTAATAAAAAAAAAATAAAGATGAGGATATGTTAGATTTGATAAAAATATACACCAAATTTTATTCAAAATAAAATCATATTTTGAAAATAATAAATAAAATTCCACATATTTTAAATAAATAAAAAAAGAACAAAGTTGAAAATATAGAGCATCTCGTAATATCATATCAGAATACAATTTGAGATCCATTGAAATAATCCCAAAGATTTCAAATATTATGCATTTTCATCTTATAAATAATATTAATAAATCATATAATATATGTTACGCCTTCAAAATTATATAGCTAATATGTGAAACAATAAATCGGTTTGGGATAAGAATTTAAATAAACACTATAATCTGGTGGAAATTATAATGGGGACAAATGCAGGATGAAATTTTTTAAAAATTGAATTACGTATCATTATGAATTCTAAAAATAAATATCAATTTTATTTGAATAATTATTTAAGGTCTACGAAATAAACTATAAATTACACACAACAATCGTGCATTTTCAAAATTTTAGAAAATCTCGTCAAAACAAAAAACCACATGCAAAGAATAATTTATATAAAAAATAATCGAAAGAGTTCTAACTCATGACTAAAAAATAAAATACAAATAATGAGGAAGAGTACCATTTGCCCCTGCGAAAGGTTGAACAATCATTACAACTCAATTTTGATAGTTTATTAGAAATCAAAACCAAAGTTCATATGCCGAATATGGGGAAGAGTACCATTTGCCCTGCGAAAGGTTGAAAAATCGTTGCAACTCATTTTTGATAGTTTATTAGAAATTAAAACCAAAGTTCATATGTCAAATATGTGGACATATTTAAAAATGAAGAGAAGAATGATAAGAAAAGATTTTTAAGAAGATAAACAAAATAGATATTAGTATAGGTAAAAACAAGTGTTTTAAAATGTGTATCACGCAAAGCGCGTTGCTATTTGATCTCAACATCGCTGAGTGTAAATAGTGTTCTGTATTAGGTGAGCCATTTAAATTAAAAATAATTATATATTTTTTGTGAGTTATTTTTAATATAAAATAATTATTTTTTTCTCGAAATATTACTTAATATGTAATCTCAACAAATAAAATATAAAGATATCAGTAAAGAATTATAATTTATAAAATACAATAGAAAACAAAAACTAATATAGAACTTTATGATAATATATAATAAAATGTTAAAATTTTATAAGAATATCTAGAAACAAGTAGACAAATTGATTAGTTAGATCAAATAATACAAATAAAAAAAAGTATCAAAGAATTAGTTTAATAGGTGGATGGTTTCTATTTATATGGAAAACAAAATTATTTTATATTTATATAGAAACAACGATGTCAATAACATAATATAATTAAAAAATGGTGCACATATAATATTTGGACGTAAATGGGTGAAAAATTAAAATTTTAAATAAATAAGAATTGCGGTACAAAATTAGATGTGCACGGTAGGTAAGTCAAGAAAATATAGTAGAAAACAAGGAGAAAACAAACATTGCGGGTAAGTTAAAACTTTAAATAAATAGAAATTGCGAAAACAAACCAAGTCAAAATTTTAAATAAATAGAAATTGTGAAATGAGAGACCGCTAGAAAATTTTAAATAAATAAAAATTGTGATACAAAATTGGATGTGCTTGGGTAAGTTTAAGTTTTAAATAAATGAAAATTGTGATAGAGAACTGTAGAGAAAGTGAGAAACGTCAACAAAACAGGAGAGAAGAAGTTAAAATTTTAAATAAATAAAAGTTTTAAATGAATAAAAGTTGTGAGAAACAATAGTAGAGAGAAAGTGAGATACGGCGAGAAAATAGGAAAAAACAGACATGGGAGAGGAGAAAACAGATATGGGTTGGCAAGATAAAATTTTAAATAAATAAAATTATGAATAAATAAATAAACCCGCGTGAAAGTTAGATGTGTATGGGTGGATAAGTTTAAAATTTAAATAAATAAAAATTGTGATACAAAATAATATGAGAGAGAAAATGACGTGAAGAAATATAGGAGAAAACAAACATTGTTTGGCAAATTAAAATTTTAAATAAATAAAAATTGTGAAATGAGAGACAGCTAGAAAATTTTTAAATAAATAATAACTGTGATACAAAATTGGATGTGTAAGTTTAAATTTTAAATAAATAAAAATTGTGATACAAAATAATAGAAAAGGTGAGAAACGTCAAGAAAATAGGAAAAAACATGTATGGAAAAGCTAAAATTTTAAATAAATAAAAAGTTTAAATAAATAAATAAATAAAATTACGATAAAAATTAGGAAGAGAGAAAATAAGAGACAACTAGAAAATAAAATATAAGAATAACCCGCGTGAAAAGAAAAAAAAATAAAAAAGAAAAGACACAAGAGATTGAGAAAACAAACTCCTATCACGTGAAAAGAGGAAAAAAGGAAAAATAGAAAAGAAAAGGCAGAGACACATAGTAAAACAAAATCAGATAATACTCCACGTGAAAGCAGGAAATTGGAAATTTGTATATTCAATTAGTAATATAGGGGGGATGATACGAAAAATAAGATTATCATGCAATATTATTATTTGTATAAAAAGTGTGATTAACCATATAATCACGAGTACATTGTTATATAAGATTGTATCACCATATTACATAGAGAAAAAGTCAAGTGCAATTATAATTATATTATAAGATAATTTCTTAATAATATCTTTTTAACTATATTACTAATTACTATGATATCATTTCACGATTATATATATATATATATATATATATATATATATATATATATATATGAGAGATAAATTATATTTCTTTTTAATAAGATAATTTTTAATAATATATTTTTAATTATATTACTAATTTCTATGATATGATTTCAAGATTATATATATATATGAGATATAAATACTATTTTTTAATAAAAACAATACTTTTACATAAGAACTCAGTATTAATATTATTTTAATTGTCATCTAAATTGTAAGATTTCTGCACTTTGCCCCCAGAATTTTAAATTTTTTTGCACTTTACCCCCTAAACTATAAGATTCTTTCACTTTCCCCCCCAGCTGCCTGTCGATGGAATTTAGAAGGAATGTTCTGCCGAAAATAAAGTTTGGGCAGTAACGTCGAAAACTATTGTACATCAGGGGGACAAAGTGGAACAAAAAATATTGAGGGGCAATGTGTAAAAAACCGCATACATTGAGGGGCAAAAAATATTTTCCTATTACTAATAAAAGATTAGTTATTCAAATTATATATTTATGTATGAAACTTAAGTTTTTGATTAAATTCTTCATAGGTGTTTACTAGCAGTGGCCATAATTATAGGAAAATACTACATTACCGTCACTTTTATACCCATTTATTATGATCCAATCAATGATTGACACATCACCATCTCTATGAATTAATGATCTTTTTAAATAAATCTATTGGTTAATAGAGAAGAAAAATGATATCGATAACTGTACCGTAGAAGTTCCCATAATTATAATCCTTATGTGCGATCGTTTAGGCCCTCAGAAAATATTACTCTTTTCGTGTCGTTCTATTTGTCGTATTTTAAAAAAAAAAAATTATGTGTCGTTCTATCAGTCACATTTACATTAATAAAAAAGAATTAATGTTACTTTTTTACATTACCAAAAAGAATTAAATGTTATTTTACTAATTTTACTCCTCATGTTATTAATTCATGTTTTTTTATCCATTTAAACAAAAGAATGTTATGATCATTTAATATCTATAATTATAACATTAATCATCATCTTAATTTGCGTGAAATGGACTATCAAGACAAAAATAATTGGATGGAGGGAGTAGCTACTTAGGGGCTTCTAAAAACATTTTGAACTAGAGAGCCCATATTTTCAATGTTCTCAAAAAAATTATAAGATATTTGTCAAAACATATCATTGATGCAACACAAGTTCTTTACAACGTAAAAAAGTTGGATGATAATTTTTCAAATGTGAGTATCAAAAACAATATCTTGTAATACATCGCATTTGCGGAAAGATGTTTTTCAAAGTTGAAACCGCTATCTTCGATCAACTATGTTGCAATTGAATGAATCAAGAATATTATGATTTTTATTATAAACTTTTTGATATTTTTAATACAATATTTCCCCACAAAACTCAAAATAAAGTTTCAATTAGGGCCCTAACTTGATTGGTCGACACTGGCTGGTAAGGGCGAGCGGCTACTCGAAGCGGAGAAGCAAGAGCTCACTAGACCCATAGGAATAAGGGTGAAGTTTAATCATAAAGCTCTATTTTTATGTCGTTGTCATTTAATTCAAAGATAAAAGTCAAGTTTAATCTTGTATTATTAGGTGAGGATTATATTAATTAGATAGGAATTGAGTATAATCGGGCAACAGAGACCTAGGATTAAGTATAATCAGGTGGAAAAGAATATTTGCTAAATACCGCAATTTCTTTTGTTGGAGTTTGAGTAAAATAATTTGCAAGAGTTCTTTTCAATTTTACCTAAATAAATAAAAATAATGTTAAGCTTTTTCAATAAGTTTTTCTCAATTACTTTCATAGGGTCGGATGTTGGGATGATTTAAAAATGATGATTGATAGCTAATAGCTTAAAGTTGATAACTTATAGCTGATAGCTGATTTTAAATTAGTGCTTAGTAAATTAATTAATTAAAGTAGCTGACTGAAGGTTAATTTATCAATATAAACATGATTAAAAAATATAAAATATTATACATATAAAAATAAGAAAAATAAAAGAGTAAAAGAGTAAAATTATAATAATTAAAAAAGACTTCCCAAAATATTTTTTTAGAAATAAGACAAATACATGAAAAATAATTAAAAATAATAATTATAATAATAAATAAAACTTTACTTATAACTAATAGAAATATCTACGTAAAACATAAAGTAATATATTAATTTATAAATAAGATATTTTTACAAATGATAAAAAAGTATTTTTTTTCAATAAGTTAGGAGCTTATTAAAGCTACGATTTGTAATTTTTTCCGAATAGGAGCTTATTCGACAGAATAAGCTATCAAGAGCTTATTCTTGATTCTTAACAAACAGGCTAAAAGAGCTTATTGAGATGGAATAAATTATAAATATTTTCAAAAAGCTCAACCAAGCAGAGTCATAATCTAAAATTGAAAATTCGAGACTTGCTTAAGGAACATTTTGTTGAAGGAAAAACACAATTAGTGTGCCTTCGTCAACAAGTAACTGATGAGGGACAATTTAGGTATTTGTTATCTTTATATATTATGGAAACATGTAATTGATACCCTATATAAAGGGAGTCTTTGATAAATAAGAGAACCCTAATTTCCACCGTCTTCCTTCGTCTCTCTGTTATGTTTTCTCATACTTTTCCTTTTACACGTTATCAGCACGAAACTCTAACCAGTGATCGAGAATAAGCCTCCATACCCTATACACAATTTTCGTGGGTCAAGTTTCTAACTGCGTTATATATTTAAAAAATAGGTTTCTCGAGTTTCAACCGTTGGGTCGAGTTTAAATTTTTACAAAACCTTCAAGACCTTTTGAATAACATTCTGAACTGTGTATATTAGATTCGAAGATACGAGGATATATATATATATATATATATATTATATATATATATATATATATATATATATATAATTTTGAACAGAGCAGATTTTATTTTCGGAGATTTCTGTGCAGCATTCTTCAAAATACGATTGCGCAAATAGAACCGTTGGATATCTTGGATATGTTATTCCAAACATATACAGATTTAATATGAACGGTGGAGATCTTGAATATGAAATTTGAAGTATCCGATAATGAATTTTGAACAGAGCTGATTCTGTTTCTCATAACTGTCTGCCCATCTTATTTTAAAATTTTAATTACGCACAATCTAACCATTGGATGAAGCTGAATTTTGGATATATTATTCAAAACACGTACAGGTTGAATTTGTACGGTGAAGATCATATTTGAAACTTTGTATAATCCGAAACCTAAAAAAAATTAGGAAAGAATCATGACTTTCCTCCAAGGTAACTCGAATTACCCTATTATTTATTAAATACAACTAATAAATATTTGGCAATATGTATATATGACATGGTATGTATTATTGTGCATGTATATGTATATATGTTACCTATGATTATATGCATGTGATGTTATGTGCAATATTGACAAACATGAAATTTTGCAATACTTTAATGATATTCATAGAGTACATAATATATTATTACTTATGCTTTTAGATGATTTCTAAGAAATCGTAAATAAAGTTATTTACACAAGTAGATGAGAGATTGATCATGATTTTGCCAATATGTTTAGTTAATCATGAATTTCGATGAATTGATAGATTTCATGTATGTTGATCATGAATTTCGATGAATTGATAGATTCATGTATGTTGGTGATTCTTTTCAAGTTGATTTTATAAACTACTTTCAATGTATGTATCATTGATTGTATATTTGAATATTTTCATGATAATGAAAGTTCATGAACAATAAAGAATTGCGTAAATAAGTCTTGTGATAAAGTATATTCACATGATATCAAAGAAAGATTATGACATACTTCAAATTCATTATCTAAAAAAATTGATTAAACTAAATCAATCTAAATATAATTTAATATACTCAAAAGAAATTGAGTACTACCATTATCCGTTTGATGTGAAAACTAGAATAACTACAATTCCACAATAATATCACCCATCAACCCCTAATTAACAAGAATCGTCAAACTAAGTTAAAGTCAATTCTCTAATGAATTTGAGCCTCATATTGACCCCAAATCTTATATTGTAAGTATATTTAGTTACAAAGTTTCAATAAACTTCGTAATGTGCTCTAAATGAATATTTTAAAAATTTTATGAAACAACTACTGGTTTCAGCCCAAAAAGTGAACTACCTGAATAACACTTGAAAGCCCAAGAGCTTCCTGAACCTACACCACAAAAACAGATTAGAAAGGACCACCGGTGGTTTTCCGGTGGAAACCTCTCCGATGCTTAAGTCAGTAAGCGTTTGAGGTATTTTCCAGAAAGAAAGTAGGAATGCTCAAGAGAATGACATACCTCTCTCAGCCTCAAGGCTGAGATATTTATAGTTTCTACTACTGGGGACCCCAACCGGGATCTCAGGAGCACATGCCGCGAATCACGGGCCGTTACGCAACCAATTCTGACAAGTGGTCCCACTTGTCTCTTTACTGGGAATCCGGAAAACAGGTCTTCCCCGTTCCAGGTCTTCCTTATCTTTTCCTCTTCACCACCTCAGTATCAATATAAAACTTGACTCTAATCAGGTCTTCCTTATTTCAGGTCTTTCTTATTCCATATTACCTCAGTATCAATATCGGGCTTGACTCTAGCTCCGGAGCTTATCTGGTAGAGCACTTTCGTCAGTTCAGTATGATCTTCGGGCTGTAGTGATCTCTCTTAGTCCTGCTCTCCTTCTTACTAGCAGGCCTACCTGCGCAGGGGGTCAAGAGGCCAGGTCTCCCCTGGTCCTGCTCCCCTTTCCACTGGCAAGCCTGCCTTTATATTGCCAAGTTTTATCTCACAGGAGGTCTTCTATCAGCTCAGGGCAACTCCTGGGCTGGGATGACGCTGCTCAGCTCTTACCAACCTCAGGAATAACCCCTGGGTTGGGACCCAGGTCTTACTACTCATCTCTTACTAACCTCGGGACAACCCCTAGGTTGGGATCCAGGTCTTACTGCTCAGCTCTTACTAACCTCAGGACAACCCCTGGGCTGGGATCCAGGTCTTTACTGCTCAGCTCTTACTAACCTCAGGACAACCCCTGGGCTGGGATCCAGGTCTTTACTGCTCAGCTCTTACTAACCTCAGGACAACCCCTGGGCTGGGATCCAGGTCTTTACTGCTCAGCTCTTACTAACCTCAGGACAACCCCTGGGCTGGGATCCAGGTCTTTACTGCTCAGCTCTTACTAACCTCAGGACAACCCCTGGCTGGGATCCAGGTCTTACTGCTCAGCTGGGATCCAGGTCTACCCCAATCCGGGTCTGACTTATTTATGCCTCATCAACTCATCCCCCCGAAATGGTTGGGGTAGAGCGGCAACTTTCCAGGGTCCTCAGAAATAAATGTGGTCCCACCTATCGAAGGAGCACAAGTCCCGGCAAGAGAAAGAGAAGAAGTTGCACGATCTTAGCCGAGAAAATGGAGTTCCTTAACTCCGAAAAGAGGCTGAGGCTGATCCAGATCAATCGGGAGCATGTCCAGTGGGCCTTCCTGGGTTCGGAGCAAATGTATCAGCTGCTTGCTCCAGAGGCAGAGGTATACTTCCATCTCGCTCCGGATGCTCAAGCAAAGTGGGCCCAGGAAAAGCCCACAGTCCCCCTCGATTGCACGGAAATTTTGAAGCACCCTCCTCAGCCTACCTCTTTCTGCTACTCTCCTGAGCAAGACCGCCTGCATAGGCTCGATACGCCCGAGTTTTCTACGCACGTTTTTGCCGCCTTCACTGCTCCCCTGGTTTCCAGAGAGGCAGCTCAGCCAAATCAAGATCTAACTCTTGCCTTAACCACATCTACTCCCTCCCCCACCTTTGCTGATTTTGGGGAGCTGCCGGGAGGAGCCTCTCCGGGTGCCCTGGAAAAGGAGGCTGTAGAGCAGCTCGCGCAGGAGCTAGATATGAGGGTTTAGTCTTAGTTTTGCTTAGACTGCACTTCTCCTGACAGATCTGTTGTTTTGCCTGTGTAGGTGATCTGCCTTGCTTTCACATAAACTGGTGTACTGAACAATTTTTGATCAATAGTAATGAATTTTCTTGTCTCGTAGCGACTTTTGGTATTCTAGGGTCTCCTTATTTTCCGGAAACCCTAGTATTTTTTATTCCCTGGAACGTGCCTTCTTCCTTTAAATATGCGTGTGTATGATTTATTTTTCTTCAATTTCTGCAATGGCTTCTTCTTCCTTTCTCGAATAGCTTGACATCTGTGAAAGAACATCTCTCTGTTCGTCGAAAATTTCAAGCTTTTTGATAAATTGACTGTGCTTCGGGAGAAAATCAGTTATCTATATCGCCTCTTGGAGAGGATGAGGCAGAAGAAACGCCACTACAAGCAAGAGTGGGCCGAGCTGCGTCAACTAATTCGTCAATTGCGAGAAGAGAAGACCGACTTGACGGAGTCGGTGAACCACTTGACCGTCGCCGCCGACGAGGCTCCTGCTCTTTCAGACCGGGCTAATAGATACCGCCAGCGTTTTCCTGAGACGGGGCGCGAGCTTTGGCGTGTTCGCCGAGCTCTGGCTTCAAATCGGAGGGCTCCTCATGGATGAGCATTTGTTATTCGTCTCTCTTTTGTTTATTGTATTCCTCTAAGGCACCCGCCTATAGTTAGGTCTTGCTTGCGGCTGACCAACCAAAACAGGCGTTTCACAAGCTTTGGGATGACAATCAGGTCAGGCCTTAAATGCGAGTCTGCATACTTGGCCAGTCCCAGCGTACCTGTTTAATAAAACAAGAATATTTAATGGGCAGCCGCCCTAAGTCAATCCTGGTGCTTTTGGCAATCAGGTCAGAAAATTGAGGCATCCGCCCTTAGCCAATCCTGGCTTAAACTGACAATCAGGTCAGGCAAAATCATGGGCAGCCGCCCTTAGCCAATCCTGGCTTAAACTGACAATCATGTCAGGCAAAATCATGGGCAGCCGCCTTTAGCCAATCCTAGCTAAAACTGACAATCAGGTCAGGCAAAATCATGGGCAGTCGCCCTTAGCCAATCCTGACTTAAACTTGACAATCAGGTCAGGCAAAATCATGGGCAGCCGCCCTTAGCCAATCCTGGCTTAAACTGACAATCAGGTCAGGCAAAATCATGGGTAGCCGCCCTTAGCCAATCCTGGCTTAAACTGACAATAAGGTCAGGCAAAATCATGGGCAGCCGCCCTTAGCCAATCTTGGATTAAACCAACAATCAGGTCAGGCAAAATCATGGGCAGCCGCCCTTAGCCAATCCTGGCTTAAACTGACAATCAGGTCAGGCAAAATCATGGGCATCCGCCCTTAGCCAATCCTAGCTTAAACTGACAATCAGGTCAGGCAAAATCATGGGCAGCCGCCCTCAGCCAATCCTTGCTTAAACTGACAATCAGGTCAGGCAAAATCATGGGCTGCCGCCCTTAGCCAATCCTGGCTTAAACTGACAATCAGGTCAGGCAAAATCATGGGCAGCCGCCCTTAGCCAATCCTGGCTTAAACTGACAATCAGGTCAGGCAAAATCATGGGCAGCCGCCCTTAGCCAATCCTGGATTAAACTGACAATCAGGTCAGACAAAATCATGGGCAGCCGCCCTTAGCCAATCCTGGCTTAAACTGACAATCAGGTCAGGCAAAATCATGGGCAGCCGCCCTTAGCCAATCCTGGCTTAAACTGACAATCAGGTCAGGCAAAATCATGGGCAGCCGCCCTTAGCCAATCCTGGCTTAAACTGACAATCAGGTCAGGCAAAATCATGGGCAGCCGCCCTTAGCCAATCCTGGCTTAAACTGACAATCAGGTCAGGCAAAATCATGGGCAGCCGCCCTTAGCCAATCCTGGCTTAAACTGACAATCAGGTCAGGCAAAATCATGGGCAGCCGCCCTTAGCCAATCCTGCCTTAAACTGACAATCAGGTCAGGCAAAATCATGGGCAGCCGCCCTTAGCCTATCCTGGCTCTTATGAAGACGCGTTCAGTTTGGCGAAATGAGAGTAAACTTCATCCATCTCTTTCCATTTGTAAGCGCCGCCTGCTAAGACTTGGGTGACTTAGAGTGGTCCCTGCCACGCAGCGTCCAACTTTCCTTTAGCTTTTCCCAAATCAACTCTTCTGAAATCAACTCTTCTCAAGACCAGGTCTCCTACCGCAGCTCTTTCTCTCTTCTCTTCCACCAAATCCAGATCATCCTGAGTCAATAGCTCATTTTGCTCCTCCGCGAAGTTTTGAATTTTATGAGTTTCAATACTAACCTAGCCAGCACTACTGCAGAAACTGGATACGAAGGCGGCTGATTAATGGTGGTTCTGGAAAAACCACCATTAAATCGGTCATCTAACGGCGGTTTTATGAAAACCGACGTTAAAACTGAGTTAATTTAACGACGGTTTTTAAGAAAGCGCCGTGAATTAACAAGTATTCACGGTGGTTCCTCAAAAACCGACGTTAATTAGTTCATGAGTTAATTATTGCAGTAGATTTAACGTCGGTTTTATTAGAACCGCCGTTAATAAGATGACATTTTACGGCGGTTTTACTAGAACCGCCGTAGAAAATAGGCTGCCATGTCATCAATCCACGTCTTGTCCAAGCATGTTGTTTCGACCGTTGATCCATATCTCATCCGACGATCTGCATTCGCCACGTCATAAATAAAAAAATAAAAAGATTTATTTTAATTAAAGCAGTCTATTGTAATAAAAAAAAAAAAAAGAAAAGGAAACAAAAACCCTCCCACTTCGCTTTCGTCCCGCTCCTCTTTCTCTGCGTCAAAATGGAAGACGACGACCCCTAGTCTCCGACTCCGAATTCGACCTTCGACTCTGAACAAGACGACTCCAGAAAGGTTGGGAAAAAGTACAACCATCCTCTATCTAATGAATTAATCGCGAAAGCCATTGGCGCCACAGATCTCAATTCCGAGATCTCTCCATCGATTCTGGTGTTTGTTTTGCCACACGAGGTGCTCGCATCCGAAACCCTAACTCGATTGTCTGTGTCCGGCTGCAAAATTTAGAGCGCGAAGAAGGTAAATTGTTCGAGACTCAAATCCCTTTATTTACGCGAAAATTGAGTTGACCTCAAAACTAATTGTTTGATTATGGTGATCATTACTGTCGTTTATTTATTTATAATAATTCTTAATTAAATAGTTTGATTTTGGCACTAGAAACTTTTGGGATTTCTAGATGATGCGTGTATGTGAAATATACAGTTTTTAAGATTTCTTTTTTTTATTGTGGAATATCCTTTGTTGAAGTTTTGGTATGCTGTCATCAAACAATATTCTTTATTTTCAGTGTACGTATAATCCACGCATCTGCCTTTTTCCTTGTTTGATGAATGTGTTTGCTTGTTAGGTAATATTTGATCTGATGCTCTCACTTTGGGCCATTTTAAGGTTTGACGAAATTCGCCAAGTTTGGTCTTCTTTATTTTATTTTATTTGGRTGATCACAACCTTTTGATCATCTGCTATTATCCATTCTGTGTTTATGCAGTATATTTTTGAGTGAATTTGGCACTTACTGATTTTTAATGGAGTTTACAGGCAATGTTGATGAAAAAAGTTCAATTTTGGATGCTTCTATTTTCAATCCATACATGTGTATTAATTAATAATCAGCCTATGTAAAAATTGCAGGCTTGACCCAAGATCTCTGATCAACTTACAACTCAAAAACTGAGAGCGCGAAGAAGGTAAGTTGAGCCCTTTTGTAGTGGTCAAGTTAGAATAAATAAATTATTGCTACATTTTACCATTATAAATTGCTAAAGGTTAATTATTTTATGATTTTATCTTGAGCAAAAGCAGAAATCACCATCCAATGCTGCAAACATGTCTACCAAGAAAAAGGAGCTTCTTTCTTCTGCCATGAAGAGGACTAGTGAATGGTTTGTTTGTTTGTTTGTTTTCTCTTCTTTTCCACTTTTGTTGTCAAGTTATTTATAAAGAAAATTGGAAAATTTAATTCTTAATTAAAGTTTTTTTTAAATGTAATGTTTTAACAGGATTTTTTCCCAGGAAATCCCTAGTGATGTTACTGTTAATGCTGAAGGAACTTCTTTTACTTTACACAAGGTACTGCCTTTACGCCTGTGTAATTTTTTTATTTTGTTTTTTTGTTTTCTTAACTGGTTTAGTATGTTTTTTTTGCCTTTGCGCCTCAGCGTTGATCTTGGCGACCTCTTGGTACATCCCGCCTCTGATCGTCAAGTAATCCCTCAGAGCCGCGTAGTCACCTCCCAAAGCGTCGAGAAGGGTGCGTACGTAAGTCCCCTGAGCCTCAGCCAGTGCTTGAAGCCCTTGGGATTCTTTGACCTTGGCGTAAAAGTATCCGTCCACTGTTTGCTTGCGCGCGAAGAATGTGGCCTCCGCGGCGGCTTTCTGGGCATCTGCCTCTTTCTGCTTTTGGTAGAGGTACGCTTCGGCGGCTTTTTGTTTTTGTAGAGCTCCCAGTTGGCCTCTTGCACATTTGTTATGTTCAAAATGAAAATAATAATCTTATAAGAAAGAACATGATCTCACAATCAAAAGTCTTATATGTTAAACTTAAGGCTTCATTGTGTAGAATTGGTCCCTAAATGATGCTAGCAATTTTGTTTTTCAAAGTAGTATAGCCTTGGTCCTGTAAGTTTTGGAAATTCTAGTCCTATAAGTATCAAATCAGCTGTCATTAAATCCAAACAAAAAGTTCCTATGAAAGTCAGTAAATAAGTTAATATTTTGACTAAATGGCATAACAGTCTAGAACCGAAAAGTACTACATCAAGATGTTAAATGACTGAAACTGCAACTTCGCCTAAAATTAAATAAGGGATTGGTTTAGTCTCATTAGTTTTGTTCATATAATCCCATATATGTTATGTTATGTTATGTTTGATTTTATTTTAGTTTTGTTATGGATGTGGAGAAATGAAAATAAAGGTAAATTGCACACCTAAATTGCTATTAAAAAAAAGATGTTTTCCAGAAATAGGGCTAAAAGAAGTTTTATTTGTCACAAAAACTGTCATGTGCTCGTTACTTTCATGTGACCAAAGTTTTATACTTTTCAAGCAGATATTCATACCTTTATGACAAGTATAGAATTTATACTTTTCCTAAATAATATAAATATTTCTCACATTTAGAGATATGAATATTTATTTGAAAAGTACGCTAAACCGATGGCCACACAACGAACATGCTGCTTGCTTTCGATATGTATGTATATAAAACACATATAAATAGTAATCAAATGTAATTAAAGAAATAACCTTGGTTTCGTATTCAACGTTGGCTTTTCTCAAGAACTCAGCCCTAAGCTTCTCGGTCCTCGTCAACACATTCATCTCCTCCACCTTCTTCTGCAGCTCCGCGTCCCTCAGCGCCACGGCCTTATCCGCCTCCACCTCGGCCAACTTCGCCTCCTTGGCCCAGCCTGCCTTCTTCTTGGCCAGCTCCGCGTTGGCCTCGGCCACCTCGGCCTCCCTCTGATTCTCAAACACCTTAACCTCGGTCTTGACCTTGATCTCCTCCTTGGTCCCCTGGCCCTTGCGCTGAGTGGAGATGACCTTGGTCTCGGCATCGATCTTAGCGGCGTTCTGAAGCGTCTGGCCTTCCCTCAGCTTCGAGCCGATCTCCCCCTTCATCCGAGCCTCGGCCACGTCGACACGGGCCTGGTTGGCGGCCTCCATCTGGGTCTTCTGGCCCAGATAGGAGAAATACTCGTGGCCCGACACGTCACCAGCTGCTTCACGTTGGCGTTGTAGATGAGAAGCCCGAACTGCTTCACCAGCTCCTTCGGATTTGCTGTGACGATCCTTGGTTGTCCGTTTTCATCAATCAAATGGGCAGGTTTGGGAGTTTGTGGTAGACATGGATTTGATAGACATTTCCAGGCATTTTTGTGTTTTTCCCACTTTCGTATTTTTATTTTATTCCATGAAAAGCCATCAGAGAATTAAAATCTTCTTCCAGTTTCTTGGATCTTTCTCTTTATTTTTATTCCAACTTATTTTCCAGCTGCAAACATATTTAATCAGTTTCTCAAATATAGTACTTATATAATATGCTTGCTATAGTTACATAAATTCATCTTCTTCTGCAGAACTTACAAATATTT
>BMAC01000020.1:975286-998122 GCA_014905375.1 Phtheirospermum japonicum
CAGACCTGAATTCTTCTCTTCTCATCCGCACATACTCCTTAAGGTGCCCAGCCTGTAACATCCTCTCTAACTCATCCTTAATATGGGTACATTGGTTCGTATCATGGCCATACTCATCGTGATACCGGKAAAATCGGTCAGACRTTTRTTTCTTAGGCMTTTGCGAATAATTCTTAGGCCATTTGAGGTCTYGATGCCTCTCAATCACRTGCAAGCCCCCTGCGGAGTCACRAGAGGCGTATATCTGTCGAAGTGAGGTCTGTCCTGGATTTATTTATTGGTGGTCTGTCCTCTCTGTCATTTCTCTCCCTTTTCTTCTCTCCTTCATCTTTGATTTTCAGGGCTTCTTCCAAATGGATATACTTTTCTGCTCTCTCCAAGAGCTCTCCAAATTTCAGAGCTGGTTTCACCACCAGTGATTGGAAAAATTCTCCTTTTCTCAGACCCTGCGCCAGAGCATTCACCAATAGCTCTTCAGACGCAGAAGGCATCTCTAACTTAGCCGTTGTAAACCTGTTGATGTAGGCACGGAGGCTCTCGTTCTCTTTCTGCTTTAGGCTAAAAAGTTCGAGTGGCATTTCCTGGTACTTCCTGCAGCTCGTGAACTGGTGCAAGAAGGCCGAGCTGAATTCGTCAAAGTTGTTGATAGATCTCGACGGCAGCTGGCTAAACCAGAGCTGGGCTGATTTAATGAAAGTCATCGGGAAGACCCGGCACATAACTGCATCTGAAAACTTGTGTACAGCTGCCGCGATTTCAAATCTGCTCAAATGGTCCCATGGATCCGTGGTCCCATTATACTCAAAACTCAGAGACCGGTATGAGGCCGGCACTTCGTCGCGCATCACCTCTTCCGTGAACAGGGGAACCTCGCCGTATCGGTACCGTGCTAGTGCTTGTCATCTTCTTTTTAAACTCCCGCACCTCTTTCTGCAAGCTCTGCATCTGCTCAGCTAGACCTGGATTAGCCTGGCTTGAGGTCTCACTGTCAGAGGTGGAGAAATGCTCTTCTTTATCCCAAGTAGCAGTCCGATCCACGTGTTGGCCACGCGGCGGCTCCGTATCTGTTACTGGAACAGTTCTTGCTGGTGGCGCGTTGGACAGCGGTGTCGACATCTCTGCGAATTTTTTCTCCACAGCTGCCTCCACAGCTTTGCCGATAAGCTCCGACAGCTACAAGAGAAAAGACTCGTTGAAAGATCCGCCTGTGGCCATCGCAGATCTGCCAGGAGGGGGTGGCGTAACATTTGGCGCGGCCACTGCCAATGGCTCTGTCGCTTCTGGCCCTCCTGCAGATGGTACTGTGGATTGCGATCTGCCCCATGGTGCGGCGGAGCTGGGAGTACCACCAAGCTCACCCACCAGATTACGTCTCAATCCGTCTGAAGCCATACTCACGCCTTAGCTCAGAACTTCCCACAGACGGCGTTAATTGTTTCAGCCCAAAAAGTGAACTACCTGAATAACACTTGAAAGCCCAAGAGCTTCCTGAACCTACACCACAAAAACGGATTAGAAAGGACCACCGGTGGTTTTCCGGTGGAAACCTCTCCGATGCTTAAGTCAGTAAGCGTTTGAGGTATTTTCCAGAAAGAAAGCAGGAATGCTCAAGAGAATGACATACCTCTCTCAGCCTCAAGGCTGAGATATTTATAGTTTCTACTACTGGGGACCCCAGCCGGGATCTCAGGAGCACATGCCGCGAATCACGGGCCGTTACGAAACCAATTCTGACAAGTGGTCCCACTTGTCTCTTTACTGGGAATCCGGAAAATAGGTCTTCCCCGTTCCAGGTCTTCCTTATCTTTTCCTCTTCACCACCTCAGTATCAATATAAAACTTGACTCTAATCAGGTCTTCCTTATTTCAGGTCTTTCTTATTCCATATTACCTCAGTATCAATATCGGGCTTGACTCTAGCTCCGGAGCTTATCTGGTAGAGCACTTTCGTCAGTTCAGTATGATCTTCGAGCAGTAGTGATCTCTCTTAGTCCTGCTGTCCTTCTTACTAGCAGGCCTACCTGCGCAGGGGGTCAAGAGGCCAGGTCTCCCCTGGTCCTGCTCCCCTTTCCACTGGCAAGCCTGCCTTTATATTTCAAAGTTTTATCTCACAGGAAGTCTTCTATCAGCTCAGGGCAACTCCTGGGCTGGGATGACGCTGCTCAACTCTTACCAACCTCATGATAACCCCTGGGTTGGGACCCAGGTCTTACTACTCAACTCTTACTAACCTCAGGACAACCCCTAGGTTGGGATCCAGGTCTTACTGCTCAACTCTTACTAACCTCAGGACAACCCCTGGGCTGGGATCCAGGTCTTTACTGCTCAGCTCTTACTAACCTCAGGACAACCCCTGGGCTGGGATCCAGGTCTTTACTGCTCAGCTCTTACTAACCTCAGGACAACCCCTGGGCTGGGATCCAAGTCTTTACTGCTCAGCTCTTACTAACCTCAGGACAACCCCTGGCTGGGATCCAGGTCTTACTGCTCAGCTGGGATCCAGGTCTTACTGCTCAGCTGGGATCCAGGTCTACCCCAATCCGGATCTGACCTATTTATGCCTCATCAACTACTTCCAAGCCTAAGAATTTAGTGAAAAGAAATTGGTTTGCTTGCTAAAAAGGGTCAATGACTTTGATATGTTGCGACTAAAAACATGTCTTACCATATGTGAAAAAGAAAGTTAATTTAAATGACAATAATAAATTGAGAGATACGACCTCACTCTATTTTTTTCCACTTGAGCAAACATACTGATGCACTTGTACAATATTAATTAAGATAGTGAGTCGTTAAGAGACATGACATTATTATTCATAATACCAATGTTAGACCTCTAGATAAAGAAATTTCTTGAGGCTAACCATGATCGATTTGACCTTACTTATGTGGGAAAAATGAACCACAAGGTAAGATATGTAAGAGTTCGTGATATTTATTGGTCATGGTAGAAGTCATGGAGGTTCCCCCAATAACCTTTCTTAGTCAATAGATATCCTCTATTTTGATTAATGAAAGTATAATCAATCATTCATATTAGACTATTGTATTTAGTCTTAAAAATTATTTTGAGTTAGATTTATGTGACGTGGCCTGATTTAATTATTTTTGGCTTATTGGTAAATTTTGCATTTCATTCTAAAGCATTGAATGTAATTGAGTTTATTTACCACACATTCACATACAAGGTTCATGAGGAGATTATTAATATAATGTAACATATTTACTAAATAATATTAGAATGAAAAGTATTTCGTTCAAATATCTTTGTAGAATGTGAGAATTTGTCGAGGAATTGACAATTATTCACTTAATTGATATTTATATGTGACAAAGTCTTGAGGCCTGGTGGCACATTGATTAAAGTCATAAAAGCTCATTATGGACCAAGAGCGAACGAACCTTGTTAAGTCTGATGATATTCATGTTGATGATTATCATTAAGAAATACATTATGAGAATGGAACTATGCCTTTAATTTATGTGGACGAAAGCACGTTTTAGAGTCAATCTATTAATTTTACTTTACTACTTTTTGATTACTGAATCATAAGATATGACCAACAAATAACTTTTGGACACTGACTCATTCAAGTTTTGACAAAACTGGCATGAATTCTTTGGTCGTCGTGATATGATGGTCCATATTATAAGAAATTAACATGGACATCTTTTATTTTGAGTGAAACACAAAATGAGATAGAAATTTGATGCACAGTATAGTGTCGTACTAATGTTGTTCAATTACAGCTAGTGCATTCTTAAGTACGAGAAGCACTACATACATTCATATCTCAAAGATACATCACTCATTTTTTAAAAACTTGTTCATTAGCAAAATTGTATGATTGAGACCTGCTTATGCTAAAGATACAAAGTATAATATTTCATTCTTATAATTGATAATTGTTGATACATGTGGACATAACATTCAAAATGCGGATCATTCAAGTATTGTATAGTTTTGGTCGATACTTTGGCACGTATTGTCAATAAAAATGTTGCATTTGCAAAACTTCTAGCACATTTAATATAATTGAGTACTCACCACCCTTATAAAGCACCCAATCTCATAATTTTAGAGAGTTTACATCAAAAGTACTTGATGTCTATTGTATTTTAATAAAGATCGATGCACTGGATCTTGTACCCTAATATGCGTATATAATAAGGTCTCAAAGAAGACACCATCACAAAGAATATAGATGGTGACTAAGACAATATTTATGGGCACTCATTTGTCTTTGCACAGGGTTATGCAATATTGCACGCAACTCTTACTTATTCGTTTATGAACCCCTGCTAACCAGATATTTTGCGTACCAGTTGATAACTGGATATAAGCCTGATAATTCATATTTACGCATATTTGATTTCGCAGTATATGACAGCGCATTCATATGGGTTTCTAAAGACAATTAAGTATTTATGTTGGATATGAATCTCCAACAATCATTCCGCTATTTGAGACCTTTGACAAACGATCTCTTTATCGCTAAATTAGCGAATTTGTCACTCGAATGAGACGGTCTTCCCGTCGTTAGGGGGAGATAAGAAAAAGTATTTTCTAATTGAACGGCAGGAATAGTTTCATACTATGTCTCATTATGATCCCCTCATTTCACAGTGTAACGTGAAAGAAAAGTAAAGTGACCAATTGATCTTCAAAGTATAGAAGACTCAGTTTCTAAAGTGACGAGATCATATATATACCAGCTGCAAATATGTCTGCAAGGTTAAAGACCCCATAAGGGGTACAATGTTACACATTAAGACATTGAAACCATACTTAGTGGAGGTGTGGTTGAGGTCGTGACTCCCAAAAGAAACAGGGAGAGGTCACTTGGTTCGATCAATACTCACCCAAGGAATAAGAGGGCATGTATGGCACAACTTTAATTGATCATCAATAAATATAATGACTCTCATGAGATTATCTCTGATTATACTTATGTCCATGAATCATTACTTGAGGACGCTCCGAAGTTTAATATGATTCCAGAGAATAAAGAAATCTCAATGTACAATATGAGTTTATATGAGTTGATGGAAAGATCTTCTACACACATTAATGATATATACATTGTTGTTCAAGGAATCATAGAGCACAATAGTATCGAACCACACTCTATTGAAATATCAATATAGAGCAAATTGACCTAAATGTAAAGAATCAATTCAGGTAGAACTAAATTCACTGACAACAATGCAGGTATTTGGCTTGGTAGTGCTAACCTCGCCAAGTGTAAAGCCTGTAGGACATAAACAAAGTTTTGTCAGAAAGCGAAATGAGAAAATTAAAGCCATGAGATGCAACTCTATACTTGAAGTACAAAGTTTCTCAAAACGCCCTGGAATTGACTATGGATATATGTACTCTCCCATAATAGATGTTATAATTCCAAAGAGAATCCAGCTTATACTTGTGGTTACATCATATCTCTATGGGGATCATGGTTTAGAGTATATATACGAAAGTGTTCGATGGCCTTTCATTGCCAAAGCAAGTGACTCTAAGCCACGGAGTGCATTTGCAATTAAATTAAAATATTCACTTTATGGATTGAAACAATCCAGACGGATGTGGTATAAAGTGACTACTTGATTGGGAAAAGATAATATATGCCCTTGCGTCTTTATAAAGAAAATAAGTTTCAAATTTGCGATTATGATTGCATATGTCGATGAAAGGGACATAATATACACTCTTAATTAAATAAGAGATACCGGTAGTTATTTGAAATTTTAATTTGAGATAATGAACCATGGGAAAACTCGGTCATGCTAAGGCTTTAAACTAAAATCGAGTTTGTAGAATACTAAATTCTACAGTTTGCATATATCCAAAAGATGACCAGGAAATTAAATATGGATAAGTGCAATATGTTAGTACTCCTATGATTGGTCAAAGTGAAGATATAAAGAAATATCAATTTCGTCAATGGAATGATGAAGAACTGGTGGGAGCTGAAATTCTCTACCTACGTACAATATGCGCATTATTGTACCATTACTAATACACTTGACCAAATATTAATTTTTCAAATTTGTTATCTAGATTTAACTCAAGAAAGCGCAATGTCACTGGAATGGAATCAAAATGTAATTTGATACCTAAAAGAAACCATTGACGCGAGTTTATTTTTCCCATTCATAAATATAATTGGGACTACAGATGGTCTTGTAATCCCTATAGAAAATGTTGAGTTTACTTCCTACTGTGAAACACCAAATGGTATCGTTGATGTTGTTTACTCATTCGATCCAAGTAAAAAGATCATTATCATAGATGTGGTAGTTCGTGAGTATCTACGATAAATGTTATGATCATTTCATATATTTGATGATAGTGGCTTGAACTCTATCACTGAAGAAAATGTGATAATACGAGTAATATCACCACAACTCTTACCAACTACTATGCACTTTCTCAAGAATCAAGTAAATTGAGGAAGTGGAGACTTCCAAAGTTCTCTTGATAGATGTACATATCAGAGAGGTGTACACTTTAGGGGGAGTCTCAACATAGGTGTGTTGTATTCTTTTTCCTTAAACCAAGTTTTATTTTTGTCATTGGGTTTTGTTACTTGGCAAGGTTTTAACGAGACAACAATGAAACACCATTTCACCCTTTAACTTGGCACAAGGGGGAGTGTTGAAGAAAAAACACAATTAGTGTGCCTTCGTCAACAAGTAACTGATGAGAGACAATTCAGGTATGTGTTATCTTTATATATTATGGAAACATGTAATTGATACCCTATATAAGGTATAGGGAGTTTTTGATGAATAAGAGAACCCTAATCTACCATTTTCATTCGTCTCTCTGTTATGTCTTCTTCTTATACTTTTCCTTTTACATATTTATTATTTTATTTTCATGTATTTTTCATGAAATGATATACTTGTGTAAGTTTTATCTATTTATATAAATCGTTTGTAATTTTACACCAATTAACATAATAAAAACCTGTTTCTCACAAGATCTTTATTATAATTCTATTCAAAAACATTATGCAAAATGTAACCTGATTCTTAAACTATAAATCTTGTTCTATAATACTTATCATTCATTTGTAATTACAGGTAATGATACTAAATTCAAAAAAAAGAAAAAAAAATACCGGTTTAGTCCATTCACATTTCCAGTGCATACCAAGATTGGTAATTGTTGTGCTCCTGAAATTTCATTCTTTTCTGTAATATCGTTGTCCGAAATTCATTCTAATCACTGTTCATTAATGTACATAAATTAATTTGCATATTTAATATATGTAAATATTTTGATTCCAAATCACGTAAGATTAACTATTGAAAAGCAATAAAGTGGATTAGATTGATTGTATTATTGAAAAGCATAGAAAGGACGGTAGATGTTGAAACTGAAAATAGTGTAATTAGGCATGGATTATTTATATGCATGCATGAAACAAATTTCGTTGAAACATCATAGTCATAAAATTAATCTATTTTTTTTCATCATACTGTGCTTGGATTTATTGATTTGTTTTCTTTTCAGCTCTCTTTTCAAAGAAATAAAAGTCGATTGAAAGTAGACCTCATAGATCGTGAGAGGATTGATGACTCCACTTTGATCTGAAATTTTAAAATTGTGGTACAACAGATACTAAAAACACAAACATGTACATTAACATTGTTTATATTAAAGATTATACAACCAAACTATGGAGAAAAAAAAAAGAAATAGTTCATTAAAATAAGATTTACAAATGCAACCTGATCCACCGTGTCTTCATTTCTTAAGAGGGATCTACTACGTCCCATTAAAAACTTTTAATAATTTGGAATGACAATAAACCCGATTAAAATGAGAAATCGTCCGCCCACATCTTGATGGGGATTACCTGCTTTAAGCGAGAATGAAGATGGGGGCGGGGATGGAATTGCAGGGACGGGTACGACCCGCCCCCACCTCGACGGGGATGGGGATTATCCGCTTTAAGCGGGAATGTGGATGGGGACAGGTATGGAATTAAGGGTACGGGTACGAGAATGGGGATAATATTACTCCCGTCGGGTACTCGCAGGTACCCGTCCCCATTTGAAACTCGTTTCAAACCCGCATATATTATTATTAAATATTTAAAAAAAATTTATATTTTGAACTATTTTTAAATATAATAGACTAAATATTTGTTATGCTATTTGAATTTTCTTGTAATTCTTTTTTTATATTTAAGTAGACCTACAAATCAAGTTCCGTATTTTTTATTTTTTTTAAGTAATAAAATATATGCGGGTACAAACGGGTACGAACCGAGCATACAGACGGGGACGGGTGATTGGGTATTGCGGTCGGGGGCGAGGGCAACTAATATACCCGCAGAGGCGGGGACGAGAATACTTACTTAGTTTGAAGCGGGGACACAAAGATAAGACAGAGATGAGGATAACTTTTTCAATAGGGGACAGGGACGAAGGTAGGCATACCCACCCCACCCACCCCATTGCAATCCCTATAAAAAACCAACATTTTAGAAAAGGTGAACAAACATTCATTTTCGCAATTGGTGACGCATTGATAAAACATAATCTAATAAGAAAATAAACAGACAGATAGGATAATATATTAAATTATAACGACACAACAAGACATTACTATTAGTAATACATTTGATTTAACCCGAAATATACCGAAAAATATTTTAGTTGAAAACTAGTGTTTAACCCGTATGATGTACGGAGCGAATTGAAATGGATGTTATAAATTCATTCGATATAAGTGTAACTTATTGATTTATTAATGTATATAATAACCTAAAGTACTCAAGTCACGGTTATTGGTAAACATAAGCAAATTTAAAAACAAAGGGCGCGGATATACGAATCTCGTTTATTTATTAGTTCATCCCACTAAAAGATATTATCACAAAAATGTCAATATTACCCTTAAATTCTACACCCCTAAATACTTCATCTCCTTCAACTCTCCACCACCACTCCAGCCGCCGCCCATCATCGACGCCACCGCCATGGCCGTCGGCTATGGAACATAAACAAATATGCGTACAGAAATATGTTGTTGTCGCCGCTATGGCCGTCGTGCCATTGAAGAAATAAAAACAAATGCCTTGGAAAAAGTCATTCGAATTAGATTTTTGAACACAAAATACATATAAAAAAAATCGATTCGAACACAAAACACATGATCGAAAAATTGATTCGTACACAAAATACATGTTCGAAAAATTGATCTGAACGCCTCTTTAGGCTAAAAAGGGTTGTTCAAGAAATTTTCGAACAACGTTGTATTGTTCGATCAAAAAGTTCGAACACACAAGTTCTGTTCGAGAAACCAGAAATGAACACCCCTATTTGCATTTGCTTCTTAACCTTTGCCACCCAAATCTGTCACTTACCTTTCACCACCCATCACCGTTTTTTCTTCTTCCTGTTCGACGATAGCGGCGCCGATGTGATGGACGACGCTAATGTCAGAGTTGGAGTGGTGGTAAAGGGTTGGAGAAGATGATGTATTTTGGTGGGGGGGGGGGAGATAATTTTGAGATTTTTATTAAATTTTTTCATTGGGGTGAACACATTATACGTCTAATTATATTTTAACTTGTTATCATCACATGCCAATAGTTTCAAACTCTCCTTTTAGTTAGTCGCGAAATCATAACAGTCATTTTTATTAAAAATCATTGCGTGCATCTCCTTATTTAATCTTTATATTCAGAGATAAAGTGAATATCTTATAATAAAATTTAGGCTTTTCTAATTGACCGTGGATATACGCACCCCAAAATATTATTAGTTGACCCCAAAATATTTTAGACAAAAATAACCCTAAATGAAAAGACTAAAATAACCTTACTCACAATACATAATTAAAATTGAAAAAATAAAATTTATGCAATTATATATATATATATATATATATATTTATTTATTATAAAACAAAAATATAAACCCTCGTAATCTCTCAATATCTAACAAGAACTCACATTAAAACTTGTAAGAATGGAGGATAATGATAAGAACAAGATGAATAATGTTATTATTCTTGACAATTATCTGTTTTAGTCCTTTTTTCTCTATTTTTTTGGGTGTATTACTATTTATTAGGTTGAAAATCGCGAATATGTTCGATCTGGTTTTAATGAACCATTGATGTATGTTCGAAAGTTCTGACCGAACATTATACATATGTTTGAATATATTATTTGAACACCTGCATATTGTTCGATTGATATTTATAAACATGGCCTATATGTTCGAAATTTTCGGCCGAACAGATGGCTCTGGTTCTACGAACCAGAGTAGAACACGATAATTTCTTTCAAAAACCTCAAACTTAAATAAGTGAATCAAACCCAATGAGAAACTTATCCCGTACGTTTGATGGCTCACCCCGTTCCATTCTTCCTCTCAATAAATTATATAGATTTTTCAAAGCAATTTTTTCCTCCCTTTTTTCCCCTCTTTTTCTCCTCTGCCCGCGTTTTCTTTCTTTTTCGTCGTTTCTTCCTCTCTCTCACTTTCCTTTTCTTTTCTTTTTCAATTTATTATTATTCTTTTTATTTTAGTTTTATTATTATATTATATATTATATTAAATAGGAGTAAAATAGGGTGTTTGTGGAGTTGATTTAGTAAAAAAATGTACATTTTAAAAGTTTTTGGGGTGTTCTTATCATTTGGGGTCAACTCATAAATTATTGGGGTGCGTATATCTGCGCCCAGGTACCAAAGTTTTTGTACTTGTTTGTCAACGGGTACCAAAGTTTTATTATTAGATTGTGTCAAAATTCGATCACATCAATTTGTTTGAGTACAACTTAAGTAAAACTGAATAATCTAGTTGTACTTTAGTCGCAAATTATTGTATTCTTTATTTTACAAATAATTTATATCAACATAATTATACAATTACCAAATAAACATTTGACCAATAAAAATATAATACTTGTAATATAAATTTGAAAAATTATATTATCAGCTAAATAATACAAAAACTTGTATTTAGATTATAAGTATATATTAATTTAAATTAAAATCAAAAAAATCACAAAAACCATATATATTATAAATAATATAAAATAAAAAATATTTTCAAATTTGATTAAAATATTATGAATTCTACATAATTATTTAATAATAAGAAAAAATATATAAATGTTATAAAATAATAAAATAAATCATAAAGTATTAAATATATATAAGAAATATATTTTATATACAAATATTTATCAAATAATTTATAAATAAATAAATTACAAAAATAGTAATAGTTTAAATAATATAAATAAATCTTATTTCACAATGATTTTATAGAATAAATTAAAAATAATTTAAACCCCCAATAATCATTTACTAAATACTAAAAGTAACAAAAACACACTTAAAATGCTATACCTAATAAAATAATTAAAAAAAACTATGAATTTAGTTAAATAAATATGACATATATGTTTTAATTATAAATGATTCTTAATAATTTTTAAAATGAAATAAAATAAAATATAGAAATACTATATTATAATAATATAAATATGAAGATATTTTGAAATCAAATAGAAATATAATAAATTTATAATTAGTTTCTAAATATTTGCTTAAAGACATTAAAAGAATAAATTGGCGACAGTTATAAAGCAAATTAAATAAATATAAAAAAATCAATTCTAAATAGTTGTTTATTATTTGAAAGTTGATAATAAAACAATAACAAGATCAAGAAGTTGTAAATATAATAAAATAAAACTTAAAATATTTTAAAAACAGAAATTAATATACTTAATTAAAGTTATATTATAAAAAATTATCTCCTAAATCTAGAAAATAATAAATATATAAAATACTACAAAAATGAACAAAGAAATACCAAATAAATGAGGCATCGTATTACAAATTTAATTAAGGGTCTTTGTATTCTATTTATTATAGTTAATATTTTTGAAATCATCCCGATAATTGGCTCGGCATAGCAACTGAGTAATCGAGTTAACCACCAAGTCATCGAGTCGGTTGACGAACCCGATAAATAAATTAGAAATGTATATATAAGTTTATACGAAAGTAATTATAAAATCAAGAGTAATAAATTGTTTATGTATGGATTTTTAACGTTAAATACTTAAAGTCATAGTAATTAGTCACAAACTATTAATATACAAATGTTCATAAATAATTATTTAGTTAAGAAATTTAAAATAATGTATTGAATTCTTTATATTATGCGATTATACAATCAATTTTTTTCCTGCCCACGTATAATTTTGATTTAAATTTTAATTAAATAATTGTATAAAGTTATTTACCTTTCACTTATGTTCATAATATGATTTCTTAATTTTTATTAGGAAAAAAACAACAAAAAAAAGTGTCATTGTCAAGTTTGTGACACGTTTTTGGTTAAAGTTTGGAGCATTCAGGTTTTAGCCAAGTCACGTATAGAAAATTAAAAGATACGACTCTATTAGGTTTGTCCTCGAATCGCTTGGTTTGGTCCAAAATAAATTTATGGAAGAAAAGATAAGTTTTTGTTACCGATTATTATTATTTTTCCGTCTTCGTTGCATCAATTTTCTGCTTGTACTTATATTATCTTTTTTTTTTTTCTTTAACAAACTTATTATATAATTTTTTAAAATTAAATTATAAATTTATATATTTTGTTATTCATTTTTTTCAATTTTGTTTATATTATTTTATATTTCTTAATTTTTTCTATTTTTATATTTAGTTAATAACTTTCTATACTTTAATAATTTTTTTTAGCTATGAAGTCATATTTAATTTTATAATATTAGAAACTCCTTTGTTTTTCATTTTTTTGTATTTATAAATATATGTGTTTAATTTAATTATAAATTCTTATATTTTATTTATAAGAAAAATAAATTTATTTGATATCATTTGACATATTTATATTTTGATTTTTCTTTTTCAGGTTTTGCAGATTTATAAACTAATTATTTATATTTGTTTATAGATTATTTATTTTATATTTATATTTTGTTTTTAGATTATATATGTATATATATATATATATATATATATATATATATATACACATATATAATTTTTGTAATTGATATTATTATTTTCAATTTTACTTTATATTTTTTTCGATTATTTTTTTTATTTTTAGATTATTTAATAATTTTATAGAATCTAATTATGAATTTTTAAGTTAATTTAACTTATTTTGTGAATTCTCTCTTTAATCTTATTCTATTATTGATTTTCCAGTTTTGTTTCATATTTATTAAATAAATATTTTTAATTTATTATAAGTTCTTATATTTTTATCTATATGATTTTATTATTATTTTTAATTTTATTTTACAGCATTTGAATGTATTTATGTCTTATATTTACTTTTTTAGGCTTTTCAAATTTATTGACTAAATATTTACATTTATTTATATATTTATTTAAAAAAATTAAATATTTCTTTTTCAGATTTTTATACTATTTTTATTTTTCTCAGATTTATATATAATTATTATACATATTTCTTCTATATATTTAATGTAATCTCTACATAAATCATAATCCCCAAAAAAAATATTTATATAAATAATAAATATGAATTACTATAGACAGTAAGTTAAATGAGCGGAAAAATCTTTGAAAATATATTTGGAAATATACTTAGCCTTTATATATATATATATATATATATTAAATAACTAAAAAGCCATTTAACTCAAATTATATTGGAAAAAAAGTATTGGGCGAGCTAAAGAATAAATAAAAGAAATAATTATAAATAACTCTAAAGTAATAGAGAATCTTGATAAATAATTTTAGTTGATGAATTGTAGTAATCGGATTAGATAAATCTAAAGTAATAGAGAATCTTAATAAATAATTTTAGTAGATGAATTGTAGCAATCGGATTAAATAAATATGTGAATAACATAAATAATAAACTTAAACTTTATTTCAAACACTATGTATGGTAGAATAGAATTTAGAATAAAAAGGGAAAGATGAATTCTATCTTATTTACAATTTATTTCATATAAACACATATAAATACGAATGTTTATAAACAGAAGTTTAAAAGATTATCATGCACGGCCAAGTTAAATGTTTATAAACATGAAAGATCAACGATGAATAAGTTATATTTGTATTTGTAATTTAAAAAAAAAATTAATTCAGTTTAGTCAATTTCATTGAGTAAGTATACGAGACTTTAGATTATAATGAACCATGAACCAAGATGACCTCGAATTCCAAATATGCAAACTATAAATATCCCATCCATTTTATTTTTTAAAATTAGGAAGAAAAAAAAAATCTGCTGCTATAGTAAAATGATTAAAAAAAATCACACGAACTAGTTTGGGGCAAAACCCTTGGTGTTAATAATAGTAAAGCAAAACTCAGGAGCCTTGAACCATAAGTTGAAATTTGAAGAACGGAATAAATTTAAATATTGTACCACATTTATGAGGCAAACCATAGTGACAATGGAAATAAACTCATAATAAAAACTTTACAAGTTTTCAACTTTCAATACTCACTAGAACAGAACGCTGACCAACATTTTCATCCGAGTGCAACTGTAAGCTACTTAATCTCCAGCCATCATCTGCAAAAGGACAAGCAAAAATCGTAAACTTTCAAAGCTAATTTGCAATTTTAGTCTTGTAACTTTGAGGGTTGGTGATTATAGTCATTTATCATTTTAGATTTGACAATTCCAATCCTCGACTATTTTGCCCTTTAGACATAATAGCAATTTCAGTAATGCAACTTCTATGAGTTGGCATTTTTAGTCCTAATACTCTTAAACATGGCAATTTTGATCCTTATTGTCCAAAAAATAAATAATAATTAATTTTTAAAAAAAATTGTTTATATTACCTTAAAGAACTCCCCAAACATTCCTGGCATGGCATTTCTACGTTGTACCCCGTAAAACCTCTCAGCCACTTGATCAAGCAACTAATCCATGAGATCAACAACAGAAACATGAGATAACCGAACCAGCTATTCGAAAGGTAAAACTGAAAGACAGTTAACAAGGGTAGCGCTTGAAACTGCATACCTCGTTAAAAACGGGTTCTCGGTTTATACTCGACTCATAACGCTGTCTCAACATATTAAAGAGAGGCAAAGCATCTCTTTGCAACCTGCATGACAGTAAAAGAATGCTTGTTTCAGTAGTTTCTATTTACCAATTACAATCTGGAAAAAATGATATTTAGGTTTTACCAAATGAAATTATATCTACTCATGAAATAAGGAAGACAAATGAAGCAAACTTACGTTTTTAAAAGATAATTGACAAGCTCCATCAATTCTGATCGAGGAAAATCAATATCTTGAAATTGCACTTTCTTTTTCATTTCATCCATAAGGATATTAGCATCTCTTAGATTACCTACAGCTAAATACCTACATACAAAGAAAAGGAGTGTTTGATTGACGAGCAAAAAAATGAAATAAAATAAAAATAAAAAATATTGGATAGTACGACGAAGCCTTCATTTATTAAATCACAAGAATGATTACTCGAGGAGAGAACTAGAAATCGCGATTCTTTCTACTTACAGCATTAAACGCGTGAAGAGGTGAATAATGAGTATGAAAACCAAAGAGCAACAAGACAAAAGGCAGTTCAAGGTTACTTCAACTGATTTTTGTTTAATAAAGATTCCCAAGATTCTAAGGTTTCTTTATATTTGTTAAATAAAGAAATTGGGACCAGAACAATTCACATGGCAATTCAACGAAATTTCTTCTGATTTCAAAAGTACTTACATCAAAACTGCACGTGCAACAGCAAGATCATCTTCACCTGGGTAACACTACATGTTTAAATTTGTCAATTTGATCAATATTAGATGTCGTACATGATCAATTTACAAAGACTATAATATTAGATGTGATACTTATATAATTCGTGAAAAGTAGGGCACAGGTACACTCTGTTATAATATGGAAAAGGATATTTATACTTTCAAATCTATAAGAGATAGATTTAAATTGGGGTTAATTACAAAAATACCCTTTTGGTTTAGCATAATTATAAAAAGACTCTGTTATCTTTCAAAATTACAAAAAAAAAAATGTGACGTGACGTGTGTTTTCTTTACAAATTATACCCTAAAGAGGAGGGTAGTTATTAGGTAATTAGAGGTGTTTGTAAGAATTTACAGAGGTATATGTAATTTCAAAAGATAGTGGAGGATATGTAATTAGCTAAACTTCAGGGGTAGCATTTGTAATTATCCCTTTAAACCAAAAAGTAGAAGGAAGCACACCTTGCCCATGAAATTGACAAGAGTTGAAGCAAAATTCTTCGGATTCTTTCCTCGAATAAAGTGATACGACACTTTGGCCATATCCTGTAACAATAGACAAGAATTATAGAACAATGGAGAAACTCAATATTCAATATGAACAATAAGGCTCCACAGGTCAAGATCACCTTGACGCCAATATATTTGCAATATAGGAAAAATATTGCAGCATATTTAACAGAAATTAAAAGGACTTAAAAGAGAATGGCGAGAAGACAATTTTAAAGATAATGCGAATTATGGTTAACAACATGGAGTGTTTTTCTCTAAGTAGTACAAAAGTTGTAACAATATTGTACCAATTCAGGAGATTCTGAATATATGTAGTCTGCTAGCATGTCATGGATTTCAGGAGACCCACTTTTATGTGCTCCAAACTCTATAGACCACCTGTGAAGAAGAGAACAAATTTGTTAGTGCGGTTAAAATTTATCCTTAATTGTAGGTGTAGTTATTTTGCAAATTTATCCTTAATTGTTCCAAATGACAAAACGTGAGCAAAAATAAAAATGGAAATATCGTACTTGATAGCAGCTTTCAAAAACGATGAGCAACCTTCTGCACGTATTTTTGCAGCTCCGAGAGCTTCAGAAAGTCGCTGCATATCATCGTCATCGCCTAGGTCCAAATGTTGGGGCATAGGTATACGAGGAAACTTCTCGTATATTTTCCTGATACGATCTGAAAACGAAATGGACTCTCTTAAGAAAACTTATATAAATTAGTCTGTAGAATAATTTACAAGTCTTTCTAAGAATATTCTTTGCAGTGTGTATACATTTTATTTAATTTAAGAAAATTGTGTTTTAGCTTCTCCGAAAAAGCCTGTGTCAGATAAAAAGTATTTCCCTTTCCACCAATTTTACAATTTCATAATTGGTGTTTCCAGTTAATCTTGAAACAACTAAATGAAATATCGAGACATGTTTAGATTGGCAAAGCTATGCGAAATTTTTGAACTAAATTACTCTAAAGATGGGCCCACATGGTCAATAATTTGTTACAAATTAAAGGATGGCTCCATCATCTTTTATGATGTTCAATAACTTAGTTTGATCCCAGAAGAGTGTATTTGTACATCATTGTTGGCGTAATTGCACGTAGTTTTCCAAAAGAGAAGATGATTATATCTAGCATTATTTGCAAGAATGTTAGCATAAAGAACTAGTTAAATCTTGAAAAAAGATGACTGACCAAGAGTGTTGTCATCATAAGGAAATTTCCCTTTAACAAGAGTTTCCACAAACATAACAGCAAGCTCCACCCCACACGTAACCTGAAATTGAGTGTGAATATGATTAATTAATAAATTTGAACTTTAAGGAACATCCAAAGATATAATCACTTTGTTATTACTTCGCAATAACTACAAAGTCTTGAGCTTGAGATTTCCAGTATAAGTAAACAAAAAATTGTGTCGAAATCATTATTTACCAAGACTTTTTCTGGACATCTATAAGAGGGGGGTTTTAATGAGGACAAAAGATTATTGAATTGTTATATAATTGCTTTATAGGCAAATGGAGTATAACCTGCCCATTCTCCAATTGTATGCAAGCACCTGACTCAAGAATATCCAAGGCTTCTGAATACCTATCGCTTGCAATATATCTGAAACCAATCAAATGAAACAAGATTAACATACGACAGAAAAAACAATAAAAAAATAGTAGTAGTGCCTTTTCCTGTAGATAAACAAATGGACTTTAATGTACAGACCTTGCACTAAAAGATTTGTACATTTGTTGAGCGCCATAATAGTTGCCTTCTTCTACAACCTTCTTAATCTTCTCAACACTCTGCAACAGAAGTTGGAAACATCGGGAAATAAACAATTTATTTTTTTTAAATGATGCTGAAATTGAAAGGAATACACATGAGAACTTTACCTGTGGGCCTGGTGCTAGTATAATTCGCTTAGCCCTCTCCCTCAACATGGCTTCTCTTAATATTTGAACAAAAAGAAACAACTCTTCACTTCAGCAAGCGTGGCCCAATCTACAGTACCAGAACAAAAAGTCATCGATGCAAAAAAAAATCAATAAACTTGCAAAAATTTATCGATGCCAAATTTATAAATTTTAGCCAAAACTCAAAGTTCTAATATGGTAGGAGCCAAAATAAGATGCAACTGAATACAGATAATGAACAAGGGTTTTACCCTTATTTACCCCGTAACTAACTGTATATCTAGTTTAGCTCAATACCATATTGTAAATTGTGCTCGTGATCTAGCGCCCTAAATAATCAGGTAGGCGGGGATTTTTTAGACCAGCGAATGTTGATTGACCAAATACTCACCAATTCCAAGTGATATCAATCTCACACCTCAAATCAGTCGATTAATAAAGGGAGATAGGTTTGGGCAAATTGTGATAGATTTAGACCGACTCATGAACATCCAGAATAGATTTGTGCAAAAAACATATGATTACGCGGTTGCTTTAAAACACCAATAATTAATTTAGTTTTTTACCTTAAGATGATTCGGCGCGAACGACGTCGTTCTTGGCTGGGAAATTCAATGTGGTCCTCGTCGTCGTTAACAGAAACCAATAGTGGAGAATAAAATTGAGCTGAGACAACGGATAGTAAAGGGAAAATGGGGGCCTGAATTTTGCTCTTGTTTTGTTTTTACACATTGTAATTTTGCAACTAGAGCTGTCAAATTGGGCGGGCAGAGCGGCACGAGCCAGCCCAGTCCGAGCCCGTCGGGCCATATGAAACTTGGATCGATTTGGCTCATTTTCATGGCCCAATTCTGGCCTAAGATATGGAAAACACAAGTGGCGAAAGCGACCGATCGAGCCGGGCCAAAAAACTCGACTTTTTTGTGACTTATGTGTGGCCCAAACCCTGTCAAACCCTGGGCAGAACTCACAAATGCAAATTATTAAAAACTTCTTTGTGTGTAGGTAGGAGTGGGCAAATTTGGCCCGCAGGGGGAAATCTAGATCGGACCAGACAGGTGACTTTCGGTCTACGGTCTCTACATCCTATATCCATGGTTTAAGTTCGGTCCGGTTCAAACATGTAATTTTTCAATTTGGTTATTTTACTTTTTTTTTATTTTTTTTAAAGAATATTTGTTATTGATTGTTTATAATGTTTATGTAGACCGAGCGAATGAGTTGTTTGTATATATACTCTATAATTAGTTATTTAAATATACAATATTTTCATTTCAAAAATTATAGCGTGATTAGTTATTTTATACTGCAATATAATTAGTTATTTAATTATAAAAGAAATCTTTTATATTACGATGTAAACTTGTGATACAATTTAGTGATTAGTGTGTGTGTGTGAGTATTGTTGTTTACATATTATAAAATTAATAATAATTATGCTTATAAATATATTTGCTGTCAATTACTATTCCATCATGTTTGATTTTGAAATCACATTACATAAAATTAGTGTATTAAAAAAATCACAAAATCGGTCCAAATTGATTTTGATCGGACAGTAATCAGATCAGATCGGAACGATCCCGATTTGATCCGATCTACATTCCAAACTTTCCGCTCCACCAATCTAGTTTAGACCACATGCACACCCCTGTGTATAGGCCCATACTCATTTTTTTTTCACGACTTTAAAGTGAAAAACATTTATTAGAAAATAAATATGCAAAATAATAAATCTCTACCGATAAGAAACTAATATAGAAGTTCAACTTATAACCACATTTTAGGAATTTTCCCTTATTTTTAGAGAAATTATAGTTTGATTAAGCAAAAGTGACGAACATCTATTTAAAAGATGAAATATATTGCATAATAATAATTGACATTTAGCATACTTAGTGATACACATCTCCCTTATATATTAATGTGAAATCTTCCTATCTTACGTGTTTTCTTTTCGTGCTTTGCTAGCTTTGGAAAAAATTATGGTGCTTTGGTATCACCGAACCTAATATCTACCTAATTTAATATTTCTTTTATATATTTTTACCTAATTTAAAATTATTCTATCATTATATTTTTCCTAATTTAGTATTTTTATTTTACTGTATGTTACCTAATTCAGTTTCTTCTTTATCATATTTTACCTAATTCAATATCTTACTTTTATTATACTTATATAAAAAATAAATAAGTCATATTTAATTAGAAGAAAAATCAATATAAGTTGAATTAATTTTTATTTATAATAAAAGTTGAAATAATTTTATTTTTAGAATTTCAAATATTCTATTTAAAAAAATACGAGTTATATAAAATTATTTCAAAAGAAAAATAATTATAAAATATATAAACTTCAGTTTGGATATCTAATCCTAATATAATGCATTGAATATAACATTAAAAGTTTATATGAAAAACTACTGTTACTCAAAAAAAAAAAAGATACAACAACAAAAAAAAAACTAATAATAATAAATTATTACACCTAGGAGAATAAATATTAAATATATTCTAAATCTACTTATCTAACTCCAATAAAATGCATGATAAACACATTATATATCTATATGAACAAATTAATGTCTTTCGCAGGAAACAAGAAAAGAAATAAAGATATAAAAAATAATAATAGAATAATATTACATATACTACAAGTTAGATATACGACGTTTTTTAATAAAACTATCAGTGCCTTATAAATTTTAATTTTTATATCACATATTCACATGTGACACGCGGGTGGTTTATGTTTTATATTTTTACAGACTCGTTTTTCTTTCAAGTATATGGTATTTTACTATTTCTTGCAACTAATTTCGTGACCCCCAGGTAAATATAATTAAAAATTATTTATTGTGAAAATCAGTCTTATTGTAATTAAAATAAAGGGGCATTGACCATATGCTCCTATAGGTAAATATATTATCCCAAATAGTCCATTAATATTTTAACTTACCATTTAATCCAAAATAATACTGAAGATTACTAACTTAACCATATTAACCCTTTTTTTTCCTTCAATTTTCTTCAAGTTTAATTCAACCAAAATCCATACTATTTCGTATTAATTTCATACTAGCCACCGTTCAACCAATAATCCATACTACGTCATATTAATTTCATACTACCAACCGTTCAACCAAAATCCATACTACGTCATATTTATTTCATACTACTAATCGTATTCCATACTANATACTACGTCATATTTATTTCATACTACTAATCGTATTCCATACTACCAACCGTTCAACCAAAATTCATACTACGTCATATTAATTTCATACTACTAATTGTATTCCATACTACATTGTTAAATTGCGTACCATTCATATACAATTAGAATTTCATACTACTAATCTTTTATGGACATAATTCCATACTATATGTTCAATTTATATACTAAATCGTGTAATTTCATACCATATTTTTTTAATTTCATATATCATGTAATGTCATATGAAAATGGTCAAATTCTATACTAATCTCAAATGTAGTTACAAAAAATAAATAAATAAATTCAATTTAGACAACAAGATTTTAGAATGTCATATTAGTACCCTTAAATAAAAATGAAATCAAGATCACTCCCACTGCCATGTTTAGTGCACATAATAATCTCATGAAATCACATGCAAACATACGTACAGTAACATGCATCCTAATTAAAAGAGAATTCTGTAAAAAAAAAATAAAAAAATGAAGGAAACCCATGATAGAATCATCTTAAATTATTTTTAAGGCATAGCAGCCATGAATGATAAATCATCCAACCAAAAAAACAAAAAGAAAGTTGAAGTATCAGARTGTTCAAGAACCTGCAAACATATTAAAATCCAAACTACATCTATCAAATTTTAAACTAACTCTATCAAATTTCATACTAACCCAATTAAATTCCACACTATTTCATACTAACCCAAATCAAAATTTCACACTATCTCTATTACATTGTATACTAACTTTACTAAATCATATTGTTCACAAATTACATCCACCTTGCGGCAAGAACAGCGCAGACAGCATCACAATGGGCAACATACAGTACCCAATCAAACTGAGACACTTGTACATATCCAGATTCCCATTTTTTCCCGCAAGCATATTGAAAACAACGTAGAGAAACATAGACGCCATTGTCACCCATCTGAGGATAATTCCAAAATGTAATTTTCCGGTGAGGCGCTGAAATAGTCCGAAGGCTATGAGGAAGAGAAAAGGTCCAGAGAGATTGGCGTCCTCATGGAGGTGATAATTGATTCGGAAAGGGTTGACGATCGAGAGGGTTTTTTGGTAGATTTCCTTGATATTAATGCCGAGTTCCTTGAGGAGCGAAGGCTCATCCTCGAAGCCGGCAGAGCCGCCACCGCCGCCAATGGTGGAGGGGAACTGGGGGGCAGCGGTGAAGGAGGTCGATGCAGCGGCGGAATTGACGTCGAAGGAGAGAAAAAGGAGACAGGGGTTTGAGGATCTCGGGGTTGGAAGGAGGCGGTGGGGAAGCGGCGTTGCTGAGAGCCGCCGGAGGCGGGGCAGCGGCATTCCTGCCAGAGGGGAAGACCACAGGCGGCACAGATCTATTTGGGTTTTAACGAGAGTGATAGGGTTTGAGAAAAGATAACTTTATATATTATG
>BMAC01000020.1:1002103-1030604 GCA_014905375.1 Phtheirospermum japonicum
TCACTTATATTTTATTTTAATTTTTATTTTGAGTTTTTTTCTTTTATAATTTTTTTTTTATTTTTTTCATTCCAAGTCCAATAATATAAAATTTGTCATTTTTTCTAAAAAATAATTTGATCACTTTATTTAATTAGATTTAAAAAAAATGCACAATATAATATAATTTGATATTATTCTTATTGTTATCAACATGTTGTTTATAAAATATTATTACAATTCAACACTTTTTTATTTGAATTAGTTTCATCAAATAATATGTTTTGTTATTATCTCAAAAACTACTTAAAACAATACAAGTGCAAACCCAGCACCAAGTGGGATGAACATTATGACATTAACTACAATAGATTTTAAAATATATCAACTAATTAAAAAACAAAAAAAGGGGAAGGGCCAGTAATTTTAAAAGCATTAATATCATACTTAATATCGATTGAAGTTCAAAATCGAATTTATTCTCTTAGGTGTGCATTTATATTTTACATACTAATCGCTTCAACATCATTGTAATATTTATATTTAAACTCAATACTTATACTATCATCTGCTCATTATGCGGAGGAAAAAAATTATCTTCACACGAAATTATAATAGACCTAAAAAAACCATGTAAGAGAGAGAAAAAGTCATGTAGGATTATTTTATATACATATATATACGTACATATAAATATTATTTTAATTTATTTTATGTTTTTTTTAATTGTGAGTCCAAATAATATCAAAAGTAATTTGACCACTTTTTTAAATTAGATTATATAAAAATGATAACATAATTTAATATTTAATTTATTGTCTATCAACGTGTTATCTATAAAATATTATTACGATTCAATATTTTTTTTATTTGAATTGATCTTATAAATAATGTTTAATATTAATGATGATTTAGTTTCTTTTTTAATTATGTAAGAACTTTCTTAACATAATTAGGATGGATATCTTAATTAATATATAAAAAAATTAATAAGATCATTTGAATATATGTATATGTATATGTTATTTTGGTTTTTGTTGTGAGTCCAATAATATGAAATTTGTCATTTTTTCTCAAAAATAATTTGACCACTTTTTAAAATAAAATATGCGAAATTGCACAGTGCAACACAATGTAGCATTTGTTTTATTGGCTATCAACATTTTATTTATAAAATATTATTACGATTCAATACTTTTGATTTGAATTAATTTTATAAAATAATGTATTTTGTTACTATCTCAGTAATCATGCAAAACAACACAAGCGCGAAACTAGCATCGAGTGGAATGAACACTGTGGCAACAACTATAATAGGTTCGTAAAAAGATCAACTAATCCCAAAACTAAGAAGGAAAAGTCGCCTCTAAATGTAAATGTTACTAATGACGGTAATCTTGAAAGAATTCATGACATACTTAATTTATACCGGAATTCAAAATTTAGATAATTCTATTAGATATGCATTTACGTTTTACATACCAATCACTTTAACTTCATTTGAATATTCATATTTTGTTTCGTATACTTATACAATTATTTGATCACTATGTAGAGGTAACATTGTAAAAAAATTTCTTCATACCAAATTTGTAGCATACCTGCAATCCGTGCTGGATAGTAAAATAATTCGTTTAGAATGATCAAAGAAATATTTTTGGAGATGATGGTGTTTCAAAAGTTTAGAATTACAAAATAAATATTTTCCTAAATAAGTCAGTTTTCAGTCATGGTTAATTGTACGTTGTTATATCAAGTGTGACTAATTGTATAAGGAAATTTTTCATAATTTGTAAAGTACATTTCGTCTAATAACAATCATTCTATGAACAGGTTATATTATTTTTCAATATTATTAGATTTTTAAATAATATTTAGATGTATTATATATAGGGAGTGGTTTCGGTAAAAGCCATCTATGGTGTGAGAACTAGGGATGGTTCTCACCGAAATACGTACATACATACAACTTAAGTATACATATATATAATTACTTATTTATATTGAAGTACAAGCAGAAAAGTGTAAAAGTAAAGCAGAAAATGTACGAGACAAAAGATAGACGGAGAAAGATTAGGGTTCTCATTAATCAAGGGTCCCTTTATATAGGGTACCAATTATACAGTTCCCTGATTAAATAATGATAATGAATACCTAAATTACCCTCATACTTAACTTGTTGATATAGACACACTAAATGTGTAATTCCTTTAACACTCCCCCTTGTGTCGAGTCAACAAGTAAGATGGTGCATGAGTAGTGGCCTCATTAAAAGCCTTTGCCAAGTCAAAGTGTGAAATGGTGTTTCATTGTTGCCTCGTTAAAATCTTGCCAAGTAACAAAACCCAATGAGAAAAATAAAACTTGGTCTAAGGAAAAAGAGTACAACACACCTATGTTGAGACTCGCCCTAAAGTGTACACCCTTCTTTGATATGTACATTTATCAAGAGAACTTTGAAAGTCTCAACTTCCTCAATTTACGTGATTCTTGAGAAAGTGCATAATTGTTGGTTGTAGAATAGTCGTGGTTATATTACTCATATTATCACATTTTCTTCAGTGATAGAGTTCAAACCACTATCATCAGATATATGAATGATCATAACATTTATCGTAGATACTCACAAACTACTACATGTATAATAATGATCTCTTTACATGGATCGAATGAGTAACCAACATCAACGATACTATTTCGTGTTTCACAGTAGGAAGTAAACTCAACATTTTTTATAGGGATTACAAGACCATCTGCAGTCCCAATTATATTCATGAATGGGAAAAATAAACTCGCGTCAATGGTTTCCTTTAGGTATCAAATTACATTTTGATTCCATTCCAGTGACATTGCGCTTTATTGATTTAAATCAAGATAACAATTTTGAGAAAGTAATATTTGGTCAAGTGTATTAGTAATAGTACAATAATGCGCATATTGTACGTAGGTAGAGAATTTCGGCTCCCACCAGTTCTTCGTCATTCCATTGACGAAATTGATATTTCTTGTATCATCACTTTGACCAATCATAGGAGTGCTAACATATTGCATTTATCCATATTTAATTCCCTGATCATCCTTTGGATATATGCAAACTGTAGAATTTAGTATTCCACAAACTCGGTTTTAGTTTAAAGCCTTAACATGACCGAGTTTTCCCATGATGCATTATCTCAAATTAAGAATTTCAAATAACTAGTGATATCTCTTATTTCATTAAGAGTGGATATTATGTTCCTTTCATCGACATATACAATTATAATTGCAAATTTGAAACGTATAAATACGTAAGGGCATATATTATCTTTTCCCAATCAAGTAGTCACTTAGACGGTTATACCACATCCGTCGGGATTATTTTAATCCATAAAGTGAGTGTTTCAATTTAATTTTCAAATGAACTCCGTGCTATTCAATCCCTAATACTTGATGTCATCGATTTTATTAATAAATATACGATGTCATAGAATTATGGAGAATTAAAGTTCTGATTCAAACATTGACATATTGTATGACGTCCACTCACCAGAGTTTCTAAACACCATTAAATATTATGGATTACCCAACTATGAGCTAAAACTAAAAATTAGAATTTCATTCATGTTGTTGAGAAATATTGACCATCTCCTTGTGTTGTGTAATGTTGGTTGTTATAAAACTTGACGATCATATTGTATAAGCTAATATTTCTCAAGGAAGCAATGCGGGTGAATTGTTGTTCATCCCTAAAATGACTGTCACACCATATAATTCGAGGTTGCCTTTCAAATTCCAACGACGATAATTTTCTCTGATTGTGTCATATACTATGATGATCAACAAAATTCAAGGACAATTTCTCTCTCACGTTAGACTTTTCCTGAAAAACTCAGTTTTCAGTCATGGTCAATTGTGCGTTGCTACATCAAGTAGGGGTGGCAATATGAGGCACGACATGATTGACCGACACGAACATGACACAAAATATTAGGGTATGGGTTTAGGCTTATTGGGTTCGTGCCTTATCGGGTTGACAAGATAAGACACGTTAAGTAATGAGTTGATAACGTGTTAGCCCGATAAACACGATAAGACCTGATAATATTTTAATTTTCCCCTTTTATATTCATTTACTCATTGTTAGTATTTGTTATCTTTAATTTATCATTAGTACATTTGTCATATTATAATTGTAAATGTATTAGATAATTTGTATTGATAATTTTATAGATATGTATTATATCTATTAAGAAAATCATATATTTTATTAATTAACGGGCCTAATGTGCTTAATGGGTCGGATTAAATAAATTCAGCATTTTTATTTATCGTGCCTATCATACCGTGTCGTGTTTTTCGTGTTTTTAGCGTGCCGTGATTCGGGTTTAGATTATAGGCCCGATAAGCTTATCGTGTAGTATTCGTGCCTATGATTATCGTGTCGTGCCTTATTGTGCCGGCCCGATAAGAAACCGACACGACTGATTTGTCAGCTCCAATATCAAAGATGACCAATTGTAAGAGTTTAAAAATATTGATCGACGATGATGAGAATAAATATAGTAACAAAACTATAAAAGTTGTGTATAAGAAATTTTTTCATAATTTATAAACTACATTTCGTCTAATAAGAATTATTTTATGAACCAAGTTATATTGTTTTCAATACTATTCGACTTTTAAATAATATTTAGATGATTTATATATAGGGAGCAGTTATGGTAAAAACCATCTCTAATTTGAGAACCAGTGATGGTTCTCACCAAAATACACACACACACACACACACACACACATATATATATATATATATATATATATATATATATATATATATATATATATATATATAACTTAAGTATACATATATACAATTACTTATTTAAATACTTTAATACATTTAAATAATTATTTTTATTTTAAATAAAATAAAATAAAAAATTATCGTGCAACGCACAGGCACAATACTAGTTACAATTACAATATTCGTTAAACCATAAAGTAGTTTAAGCACGATCAAGTAGTTCAGTAAATATTTTAATGAAAAATATATATTAAGGAATGCCAAATTGATAACTTTATTAAAATTCTCTCTGATACATAATTTTTCTCTCGTATATTAGCCATGCATTCCATGGATAATTTTTAATTATTATTTCTTAATCGTAAGAGTAACTTGAATATTATTGATTTTTAATGAATTAGAATCATTAACTATATAATGATTATATATATATATATATATTCAAATGATACTTTTATTTTTATTTTAACATAATACAATCTTCAAAATAAATAAAAAAACTGGTTCACAAAAAAAATTGTTTTTGGAATGAATGTAATTTACAAATTATGAAAAGTATTTTGTACATAACATTTGTAGTTTTATTTCTGAATTTTTTTTCACCATAGTAACTTAAGATTTTTAAACCCTTACGATTAGTCACTTTTGATATAACAACACACACTTGTTTATAATTAAAAATAGCTTCCACAATAATATAACAACTTGAGAAATAGAGTGTCCTTCACTTTTGTTGATCGTTATCGCATAAGAATTACCATTGAAATGTTAGGATTACAAGTAATATGATGAAAAAGAGAAGCAATAAAGAACGACACAAGAAATTGTTTACCCAGTTCGTCAGAGAGAGATTCTGACCACGTCTAGGGGCGCTGCCAAGCCAGGAGTTTGCACTAGAATAATTTTTGAGATAGGGTTACAATTACACAAGCAGACTATTTATAACAAGAAAACCCTAGTTATAATTTTACGCGAACTCCCTAAAATGCCCCCGAAAAATTTAGTGTCGTGTTTGAGGGTTCGGATGTACAGTACTTCAGGCTCCACAACCCAACAATCTCCCACCTGGAAACTGATCTCGAATGTAACCACATTTACATATTCTCAACGTAACTCATAACTTCAGCAGCGCCAAGCCTTCCTCTCAAGTTCCAAGCCCAGTTGAAGCATGCATAGCTTTAACTTCTCCAAGGTCACAACCTTAGTCAACATATCGGCAGTATTGTCAATTCCACGAATCTTCACTAGCTGCAAGATCTTCTCCTCTAAGAGATAACATATGTACTAATACTTCAACTCAATGTGCTTTGTTCTTTAATGAAATGCTGGATTCTTAGCCAAGAAGATAACACTCTTGACTATAAAGGATACCATTTTCTGCTCTTTCCCCAACTCACCCCAGAAATTTTGCAGCCATACCATCTCTTTACTAGACTTTGTCACTGCTACATACTTTGCTTATGCGGTAGATAGAGCCACAACCTTCTGAAACTTAGAAGCCCAAGATATCGTTATACCACCCAAGGTGAATACATACCTGGCAGTACTTCTCCTTCTATCAAGGTCACTCGATGCTAAATCTGCATCAGCGTATCCTGCAAGCTCAACGGCTTTGCCCTCAAAACATAGGGCTCTCTCTTTGGTGCCTCTCAAGTACCTAAGATCCACTTCCCTGCTTCCTAATGTTATCTACCCGGATTTCTCATAAAACGACTAACTACTCCCATTGCATGAGCAATGTCTGATCTCGTGCACACCATCGCGTACATGATGCTACCAATTGCTGAAGCATAGGGAGTCGTTTGCATATGGGCACGCTCTTCATCACTGTTATGAGACTCTTTGCTAGATAGTTTGAAATGACTATCTAGTGGGATACTCACTAGTTTGGCATTCTCCATGTTGAATCTTTTCAACACCTTCTCGATGCACTCCGCCTGATAAAGATATAATTTTCCTCCTACCAAGTCTCAAGTAATCCGCAAACCCAAAATCTGCTTGGCTTCTCCAAGGTCTTTCATAAAAAATCGTTCTAAACAATTATTTCTTCAATCTATCCACTTCTCGAGCACAAGAACCTGCTATCAACATGTCATCAACATATAGCAATAATATGATATAACTATCATCAAACCTCTTGAAGTAGCAACAATGGTCAGCATTACATCTGACGAAGTCAATATCAAGCATGAACTTATCAAACTTCTTGTACCACTGTCTCGGAGCCTGTTTCAAACCATACAAGCTCTTCTTCAGTTTACACACTAGGTCTCCATTACCTCCCAACAAATATCCCTCTAGTTGGTTCATATATATGTCTTCCTCCAAATCACCTTGGAGAAATGCTGTTTCTACATCCATCTGCTCTAACAGTAAGTTCTCTGCAGCTACCATACCCAAAACCATTCGAATGGTGGTTAGTTTCACAACAGGAGTAAAAACATCTGTATAATCAATACCGTATTTCTGTTGAAATCCCTTCACAACCAGCCTTGCCTTGTAACGCCTGCTTCCATCATCCTCGTCTTTAATTCTATAGATCCACTTATTATGCAGTGCCTTCTTTCCTTTTGGGAGCTCAACAAGATTCCAAGTGTTATGTGACATCAAGGAGTCCATTTATTCATCCGTCGCAAGCCTCCATTTGCTTTTGATCTTACCATGTGCAGCCTTTGTGCAACGTTGAGGTTCACTACCATCAGTTAACAATAAGTAGTAATTTGATGGTGTGAACTTATCAGGTGATCCTCGCACTCTTGTAGACCTTCACAATGGAACTGGTGGTGTTCTCGGCTCAGCCTCAACAACCTCCTCGTCATTCTGAACTTCTTTGCTCCCACCCGAGTTAGAAGAGTACCTGCACTTTCAGCAGCTGGTGCACCCATCATATCCTTGTACAAAACCTGTTCATTAAAATGACATCTCGACTGCGGATTATTTCTCGATTCTGTTCATCGCATAATTTGTAACCGAATTCATCACCTCCATATCTAATAAATGTACATTTAATAGATTTAGCATCCAACTTACTTTTAGCAGCATCATCTATATGAACATAAGCAACACAACCAAATATTCGCAAATAAGTTAGGTTTACCTTCTTACACTCTAAGCCTCCTCCGGTATGCCATTCTCCAACAGAGCTGATGGTCCTCTGTTAACCAGGAATGCAGCTGTGTTAATTGCATCTGCCCAAAACATATTTGGTAAACCTGATTTCAACCGCATACATCTGGCATGCTCATTCAGAGTTCTGTTCATTCGCTCTGCCACTACGTTCTGCTGAAGGGTTCCTCTCATAGTCTTTTCCATACGAATTCCATTATTAGCACAATACTCTTTGAATTCTCTAAGCTCGTAGTATCTGCCATTGTCAGATCTTAAGCAATTTACTTTCAAACTTGTTTCATTTTCTACAAGGGCTTTCCACTTTCTAAAAGTATCAAATGCATCATATTTAATTTTCAGAAAGTAAACCCATAACTTTCTTGTAGAATCATCAATGAAAGTCATGTAGTATGACGCACCACCAAGGGATGTTACTGGCGTTAGTCCCCATAAGTCACTGTGTACCAACTCTAACTTCTGTTTCTTTAAGGTTCTGGGACCCTTAAAAAAACTCACTCTTTTATGTTTATCAAAGACGAAATCCTCACACAAATCGACATCAATTGTCTTGAGGCCAGGTAGCTTACCCTTAGAACATAGTTCTTTCATCCCCTTCTCACCCATGTGGCCAAGTCGACAATGCCATAAATCCGTATCATTATTTTTTTCTGCAATAGCAATGAAATCTTTGGTACTAGTTTTCATATACAAGGTACCCTCCTTTTTTCCTCGAGCCATCACCATGGCTTCTTTGGTTAGTTACTACAGCAAAAGGTCACAACATTACCTTCGTCATCCAGCAACTGAAAGTAGATTTCTCCTCAAACCAGGAATGTGCCTCACATTACTCAACTGCAATACAGAACCATTTGGAGTATTGATCCAAATATCTCCTTTTCCCACAATTTTCAGAGGCTCATCATCAGCAAGGTAAACCTCCCCAAAATTGCCAGACGTATACTGTTCCTTGACCTCAGCACTACTACAAGAATGAAACGATGCACCTGAATCCAAAACCCACGATTCTAATGGACTGCTCACACTCAAAATAAGTGCAATTGCAATATCTTCTACTGTTGTGTTAGCTTATTTGTTGTCCTTCTTCTTCAATGGTGCTTTGCACTTGTTTTGGTAGTGACCTAACTCGTCACAATTCCAACACTTGATCTCACTCTTATCATTTCTCAACTTGCTTCTGCCCCTTGATTTTGATCTACTTCGATTAAATTTACCCTTTGATTGTGATCGCCCCCTATTCTCCGTACTCAGAGTTGACCCTGAAGTTATGCCCGATTCTCTTCTGCGAATTTCTTCACTAATAATCAGATCTCTACGTCAAACTTCATTTTCTCCTTCCCCGCTGAAGCACTAACAGTGGTAACCGTTCCACTCCAGCTTTCTGGTAAAGAGGATAGCAAAATTAGGGCTTGGACCTCATTATCCAAATCAATATCAACCGAGCTCAATTGGGCTCGTATCATGTTGAAATCGTTGAGATGATCGGCAACCGCAGTACCCTCTGACATCTTTAGGTTGAAAAGACGTCGCATTAGATGAATATTGTTCGCTGCCAATGGCTTCTCGTACATCTCTGATAACGTCTCTAACATCTCTTTCGTAATTTTTGCCTTAGTTGTGTGGAGAGCGACGTTTCTGGACAACGACAAGCGCACCACGCTCATCGTCTTTCTGTCCAACAATTTCCACTCGTCCTCTTTCATGGCCTATGGTTTCGTACCCAGGGATTGATATAGATCTTTACCGTACAGGTAATCCTTGATCTGCATCTTCCAGAACCCGTAATCTGTTCCGCCAAACTTCTCAATTGGCGATTTTCCGTCACCCATCATGTTTTCACCGAAACTCACTCTTGATACCAGTTGTTAGGATTACAAGTAATATGATAAAAAAGAAAAGCAATAAAGAACAACATAAGAAATTGTTTACCTAGTTTGTCAGAGAGAGATTCTGCTATGTCTGGGGGCGCTGCCAAGCCAGGAGTTTGTACTATAATAATTTTTGAGATAGGGTTACAATTACACAACCAGGCTATTTATAACAAAAAAACCCTAATTATAATTTTACACGAACTCCCTAAAATACCCCCAAGAATTCTTTAACCTATATGGGAAGAAACTAATTTAGGTGATCATATGGGAATTAAAAGGTCATCTAAATGTACTATATGGGAATTATCCCCTAAAATAAATAATACTCCAATTTATGTGTAAATATCATTTATTGTGAAGAATAATCTTTGTGTAAATAGAGAAATAATGTTGTGGATGTTTTGTGTACCATTTCAATATTATTCTTTTTAGTATTTTTAATGAGTGTTACTTTTTTTTCAAATCCTGCCATATGAGGGTGTTAAAACTAATTTATGTATATTGGAAGAAGATTGAGAAGTCGTATAGATATGTGGAGCTGTAGAATACAACAGCTAAGCTTCCGAGGCACTAGGTCCAATAAGTTGGACCGACTATGTAAATAAATAAATTAGAAATTTTATAAATACACAAATAAATTTGAAAATAAGATTTAATGGATCCATGCATATGTATAATTCACCACTTTAAAGTCTTAACATCGTAATTATTTTGTCATTAATAAAAAAAAATACAAAATGTTTAATCATAGTTTGAGTAGGTCTCATACCGACATACTATGAGATCAATACTCTATCATTTGACCCGTTCAAACCCATCTGACCCTTCCAATTTATTAATCTAATAAAAAACATGATTTATTTATATTTATCAACCCCCCCCCCCACACACACACACACACACACACAAGACTTTAATCTCCACCGCCTGTCGTCGTCGACCACCACCGTCATCATTCACAGACGATGAATTTTTACAAAATTTACGTCATTTCAATTATTTCGTCTCTCTCGTTCCATGTGTGAAATTGGATTTACGAGCTAATTCTCCAATCATTGTGGATCTTATGTCAAAGTCATAAATCTATCAACTTTGACCTTAGATCAACATTGATTCACTGGGGCCAAACTTCGATTGATCACCACCTCTAAATTCGTCTCATTCCACTCTACAAAAATACTAATTCAAATTTAAAAAATAATTTGCCAAAAAATACGCCAGAATCTGCTCATCTTCAAATATTACAAAACTAACTAAAAGTATCAAAATATAGTTATAAGTAAAAAAAATCCATATCAGAAATTTTGTAGTTTAAAGTATCATAAATTCACTTTAAATTATCACATATTCAAGTAAAAGTATCACAAATTCAGGTAAAAGTAAAACATATAATATTTTTATTTTTACATCTACTATTTTTACAAAAATCAAAGTATCATAATAAGGTTGTTAAAAGATTACAAAATATAGTTAAAGCATCACATATTTTTATAGGTTTTTTTTTCTTACATCTATGCCTTTTACACTCAAGTAATTAAAAGTATCACAAAATGTTGATCACGTATCACAAAAAATAGTTAAAGTATCACATGTTTTCTAATACTTATACTATATTTTGTAATACTTGATATAAAACTTTAATATACAGTAATTATATCTAAAAATTGTGATACTTGTAAATCAAGTTGTAATATTTTTATTGCGGTTTGTGATACTTTTACATAAACTCTAATATATAATACTAATCCCTAAAGTCGTAATACTTTTAACTCAAGTTGTGATACTTTTATTATAATTTATGATACTTTTATATAAACTATAATATGTTATATACAATTATCTAAATTTGAGAAACTTTAGCTAAAGTTTTGATACTTTTCAATGTAATCTGTACGAAACTATTACATCAATTTTTAACACTTCTGTATAACTATAGTATTTTGAAATGATATTTTTACATGATATTGTTCTACTTTAAACTGAAATTGTGTATATTTAATATACTTTACAATACTTTTATGTATAATTATAATAGTTCAAATAAAATAATTACAATCTTAATTAAAATCTTATCACAATTATTTTTTCCGACAACATCTCTGGCAATCCAAGTCTCAATCATCCGACGACTACGGCCAACCCAAGACCCCCACCTCTCACCCTCCACAACATCAAATGTTGTCCCCAATCTCAAAACCCACACCACTCACCCACCCAAGACATGATACCTCTCACAACCCACAACATAATACATCAACTGAGGCTTGTCTTCTTAATTTGCTCCATCAATCCATTACTTTGTTAACAAACTACAATATCACAAACACAAGAGAACACACACACACACACACATCAAACACAAACACCTACGCACACACACTTGCACCATCACTATGCAAAAAAAAAAAAAAAAAAAATCCAACGTGCTTCACTTTTGTTGATCGTCATGGCGTATGAAATACCATTTCAAATATCACCAACAGGTACAATTTGTCATGGTTGAAAAGTAGATTTCTCAATAAAATTTCAACTCAAGAAATAAAGGGTTCTTCACTTTTCTTGATCATCATCGCTTATGAAATACCATTTAAAGAAATTTTTGAAAATTGATAGGTAACATTGTTTAGCACTAATACATAACTATTTACTTTTAGGTCGAACTTGTCTATATATATTGATTTCAAATCCATACAAAAAAGAAAATAATTGGAATAAATATTTGATTACTTCATTGTGACGTTGAAACACGATTTAATAAAAGCACGCAAATTTGTGTGTAGTAAATCTCGTAAATGTGTGATTGTAGACAAATACAATTAGTATAATTATTGATCAGTTTGTATAATTAATGCAGCTATCCTACCCGCTAAATCATCAAGTAGTATATTTAATCGATTTAAGAAGAAAAGAAAGGATCTCGAAATCGAGTAAATAAAAAATTAAAAAAATATTGAGAAATTGCAATCTTTCTCTAAGTTAAAAATACAATATTCGTAAAACGATAATTTTTTTCAACAAATTATATCGAACGTAATGGAGATCAAAATTTATTATGTGACCCTAAGAAAATACAATACACATCTATTTCGCTAAACAATTAAAGAGTTTTTTACTTTATAACTTATCATAATATAAATTATGGCGAAATAATTAAAAGTAACTGAATAATAAAACTATTATCAATTGAATAGAATAAAAAACATTTGAATTAAAAATTAACTGAATAAATAAAAATATTAATATCAAATGTTAGAAACAAAAAATTATATAATACCTTAATTAGAAAAATGTCAGAGTATAAAATATAATAATAAAAAAGTAATTATATAAATACTTAATTAGATATTTCTAATATTTCAATTATTATAAACTTACATGAATATATTTTCTTGTTGAAAAAAGATGTGAAAAACAAATAAAAGAATTAATAGTGTATTTATTATAATTATATTAAGAAAATTCTACATAATTAAAAAAAAGTATCATGTGAATTTTTAATTATAAAACAAACAATCATCAATAATTCTTTTTGAAAAATAAAAGAAACTGATTTTACGGGATTTTTTTTTTCCTTTTTCCAAATCGCTCTTTATACATTGATATATAGATGGATAAATAATGTAGATAGGGTTACTGGATACTTAGAAAAAAACTTCAGCTATGGATGCTCTGTTTCCCACTTATTCTAATTTCTATAAGAAGGCAATTTAATTAATTGCTTTTCTATGGCTCATTTATCCCCTTTCCATTTTCTTCTGGTAAAAAGAAGAAAAAGCAATAAAGGGATGGCCAATAAATCGCCTTTGATCCCTGCACCAGTAAAATCTGATCCATCGTAAATTCGCTTTTGACCAACTTCTTTACTAAGTTTAATAGTATGTGAGGAGGGATATTCACTCATTTTGGTGTAAAAATGAACCCAGAGTTTGAACAAATCCAACCTTAAAATATTTGAATCAGACTTTACCAAAATACCTAACTTTTTATTATGAATAAAGTGAATCTGGGAAGATCTGCTAATTTTAATGAATGATTACTCTGTTCCGATCCTGATCATAAATTGCATTTCAAAAAAATGAGGAAAATACATAACCATACAAGCCAAAATATCATATCAATATAAAATCTGAGTTAATTACAAAAATTACCCTTGAATTCTTTTTTTTAAAGTTTGGAAAAAAATCTACTTACTTTTTAAATTTACATATATATAATTTATAAGTAGTCTCCGCTATCTCTGAGGGGCACTTTTGTAATACAAAAATAAATAATACTGGATTATTTGTAATTTTCAAAAATAATTGAATCTTTTTATAATTATTAGGCTAAACCTGATTTAGTTTTTGTAATTAACCCTAAAGAATATGATTACAGAAAATATCTAAACCAATATTAGTCATTTTACCTTTATAAATAATAAGAGAGTTGGGGTCCAAACTGCAGCAGACAATTACCAAGCCTATGAAGTAAATAAAGGTTAGCTTTTATGTGTATAAGTTTTGCTTGATTTTTGTTCCGATGTTTTGATCCTTTCTAAATGGTACACAAGTTGAAGATAAATATTAGGTTATATTTCAAAAGTATTCAGAAGCTTTGTTGTTAACGTGAGGTGTAAATGACAACATTCTATATATCATATAAACACATTTGATTTAAGAGTCTCAATCTATTTAGATTTTGTTTTCTTTTTAATTTTAGGGTTTTTGTTTCTTTTAAATACTCATTTAGACATTTCTTTATTTTGATCTGATTGTTAAACTTAAATGAATTTTGGGAACAAAATTTTATTTGAATTTGTGTTGTTGGCGATATTGTTTGTATTCCAAATTATTTGGTCCCGTGTCACTAGAGCCTTTGTGGATTTTGGTCTTTAGCTGGAAAAGGACTCTCATCCATCAAGCAAATAAGTTATTTATCAAGTACTTAACTACATGAAAATACTATAAGATAAATACGTGTATGTGTATATTCATTTCAGTTCCATTCGAACTTAATTTGTTATGTTTGCCCATAAATAACACATTAAAGTCCAACAAATTGATAGCAAAGGTTCACAGTGATGCAATTTCATACTCGTCAGAGACTCAGATGTCACATGTGAGTGATATATATTGTATTAATCAAAATATTGTAAAGTCCCAGGCCCTATCGAGAAATTAGTCATCATCCGAACTTTTTCCTTCTGCTTCATTCTGTTATGTTTAGACATAAATAACATATTGGTGTGGTCCCTAGGCTAGGCACACCATATTTCACACAGCATCTGAGAGGTATTAAAATGCTTTAATTTCAGTATATGCAACATTTATTAATTTTCAGTACTATTAATTTTTGAATATTAACAGCATGGAAGTGATGGCTGAGGAGGATAATTACACGAAAGACGGAACGGTTGACTACCGGAACCGGCCCGCTAACCGGACGAGAACCGGAACCTGGAAGGCCTGCCCCTTCATTCTTGGTACAACTTTTTATTTTTTTGGCGAAATATTAAAAAAAATAAAAATAAAAATTTTAATTTGATTTTTTTCATTGCAGGAAATGAATGTTGTGAAAGATTAGCATACTATGGAATGAGCAGTAACCTCCTGCTTTATTTCACTAATCAGCTTAACCAACACAACGCGACCGCTTCTAGAAACCTGTCGAATTGGTCCGGAACGTGCTATGTCATGCCCTTGGTCGGAGCTTTTCTTGCCGACGCGTATCTAGGACGATATTGGACTATCGCAAGCTTTTCTATCATCTATGTCATCGTAAGTTTTTCCTTTTTTATTTTTTTTTAAATTTATTATTATTATTATTATTTTGATTTTCGGAACACTAACGCAGAATTATTTACTATTATTAGGGAATGACACTGTTGACTTTATCGGCTTCCGTTCCGGGCATGAGGCCGACGTGCCACACCAAAGACGAATGCTATGCGACGAGCTCTCAAACGGCGATATGCTTCGTCTCATTGTACCTCGTGGCACTAGGTACTGGCGGCATCAAGCCCTGCGTCTCGTCCTACGGAGCGGATCAGTTTGACGACGCCGATGAGGTCGAGAAGGACCACAAAAGCTCCTTCTTCAATTGGTTCTATTTCTCGATCAACGTCGGGGCTTTGATCGCCTCGTCGGTCTTGGTGTACATTCAAGTCAACGTTGGTTGGGGGTGGGGGTTTGGTGTCCCGGCCGTGGCGATGGCCATAGCCGTTGCGTCTTTCTTTTCGGGCACTCGGTTGTACCGTTACCAGAAACCCGGGGGGAGCCCTTTGACTCGTCTTTGCCAGGTGGCGGTGGCCTCGGTGAGAAAATACCGAGTTAAGGTGCCCAGCGACAAATCCCTCCTACACGAGACGTCCGATGCGCAATCGTCCACTATAATAGGCAGCCGTAAACTCGACCACACTAATCAATTCCGGTATGTCACAACGGGTATATAACATTTTTAGAAAAAATATTATGAGTTTTTTTTCTTGCATTTCATTTAGTCATTTTGACCAAAATATAAGTCGTACCGTTCTTGTATATTTGGTGAGTTACTTAAGAGTTGGCTTTGATGCTGAGAAAAATATACACAAAACAAAATAAAAATAAAAATGGACAACTGAGCTCAGAAATTGAAAAACATGTAATTTAGAAAAAATGGCTAAAAAATAATTTTTGTTATTGCTGTTTATTTTTTCCCCAGTTTTCTAGACAAGGCAGCAGTTGAGGTACAATCAGATCAAAGCAAGGGTACAACTGACCCATGGAGGCTGTGCACGGTAACGCAAGTCGAGGAGTTGAAAGGGATCATACGTTTGCTGCCCGTGTGGGCCACGGGTATAATCTTCAGCGCCGTGTACGGACAAATGGGCAACTTGTTCCTGCTGCAAGCAGAGTACATGGACACTCGGGTCGGCACCTCCAAATTCAAGATCCCCGAAGCATCGCTCAGTATCTTCGACACGATAAGCGTTATTTTCTGGGTCCCGGTCTACGACCGTTACATCATCCCGTTGACGAGGAAATTCACAGGCCACAGGAACGGGCTCACTCAGCTGCAGCGCATGGGGACGGGCCTCTTCATATCGATCTTCCCCATGACATCCGCGGGTGTTTTGGAAATCGTCAGGCTCAACATTGTAAGAAGACACGGGATCTATGATTCAAAGACGACGCCAATCTCCGTATTTTGGCAGGTAACCATTTAAAAATAATAAATAAAATAGTAGGTCTGTTGTAAAACTGTCTTGTCTTACATAAGACACGATCATAAATTTCAAATGAAAATTGAAGGTAAAAAGTATGACAGTCATTTGGCCCTACTTTCTCATATTGACTACGTTGTTATTGCAGGTACCTCAGTATTTCATAATAGGTTTAGCAGAGGTGTTCACAAATATTGGACAAATTGAATTTTTCTACGAGCAAGCGCCGGATTCGATGAGGAGTTTGTGCTCGGCTCTGTCGCTGACAACGACGGCGTTGGGAAGCTACTTGAGCTCGTTTCTGGTGACGATTGTGATGGGTATAAGTACTAGGAACGGAAAGCCCGGATGGATACCTGACAATTTGAACCGTGGGCATTTACATTATTTCTTCTTGCTTTTGGCGATTCTTAGTGTGGTCAACTTGGGAGCGTTTATTGTGGTGGCCAAGAGGTACAGTTACAAGAAGGCAGTGGGGACTCTGCGATAGCTTATCGACTTGTTGACTCTTGATTGATCTATCATAATAAATAAGTTTGTTATTGCTGACATAGTATTTGTTTTGGACAATTATTTATATATCTTGATGTTGAAAAAGTATGGTTTGTGGTTATGGAATTTGGTTTAGAAAAATGAATTGCTTATAGGATTCTATTGTTCATGGATATTGGTTTGAGGTGGTGTTTGCGGTTTGGGATTAAGATTTTTTTTTTTTAAATACTATGGATTAAGTAAAATATTATGCCAGATGTGCAAAATATTCTAGCATTTTGTGAATATTTTCTTACATAACCTACACCTACAAGAGCATGAAGGTAAATGAGCGACCATATTGACAAAATGTGGACCACGTAATACTACTACTTGAACTTCTATAAATTAATCAATGTGATTAGGGATTGGATCCTAAGGCTCGTTTCCTAAACTGTTCTTGTTATAGTTTTGATTTTGGTCTCATGATTTTAAGATAACACAAGATTTTGTAAGTTACGCTTTTAGTCCCGCCACTAGCTCTTGCATTTCTGGTCCTATGCAAATCTATTTATATTATTTTGTACTCTTCGTGAATATATTAATTTTTATTTAATTATACCCATCATATCGATTTTCACGTAATTATAATCATCAGATCAATCATTTCATTAAGTAGTAGGTAGATCAATGGATATAAATGCAGGTGTGACAATGGATGTAAATACAGGTGCTAGGAGCATAATACCTTCACGACACATTAGTCATTTCCATAATTTATAATATGTAAATATATTGCTAATATTTTATACTTATTTTGATTAAGAAATCATTTATAAACATAGATTTTGGTATTTTTACTTTATTAAAGATCAATCAATAACAACAAAAAGACATTTTAAATTTGCGAGACCAATTTAGGCAGTAAAATAACGAACTTAACGTTTATTATTGTCAGGTAAAGGATCAAAATTGAAGAATTTATGCCTTTGCGGAACCAAAAATGCTTTAAAATATGACTTTAGGACCAACATGCAAATATTTGGATCAAAACTACGGCACCTCATATCTTCAGGGACCAAAGTGAAGTTTTCTTTAAATTAACAATTCTAAACCAGGCGATTTGCATCTTTATTCGAACCGCCGGTTGACTGAATCCAACAAAACCACCATCAAAATCAAGATTGTTTTTCTGCCGAAGATGGATACTTATAAGGAACTCGGAATTCAAATTCCCGATGATATATTGTAATTAGGCATAAAAACTTATTATTTCATCCCCAATTCGAGTGTACGTATATTGCGGAGTATAATTAAAGCTTTATAAATGGAGCGGCCGTATCAGGCGGAGGCGGGAAGTCTGGAAGCTTCGCTTCTTCAAATGCTCAACGATCACAATCATGCCTCTATTCAGCTTCGGGAACACACTGGTCAGTTTTTTTTTTGTTTTTTTTTTTTCCCTTAGAGACCAAATTTTCGCTTTATTGATTATGTCTGTTGTATTGGAATTATGGCGAGATTTTGAGTTGAATCGATATTGTGCTTTTTCATTTTTTTTTTCTTTTTGGGGGATTTCGGTAAACCTTGGAGTTCGAGATCGATATTTTGTTCTTGCTCAGTGTTTTTCTTTCTTTTTTTTTTTCTTTTTTTTTTAATTTTTTAATTTTTAAATTTTCTTGGATAAAAATTAGAGAAATCAAAGAAAGAAGCGATCCGGAACGCGACGCCGGTCTCAAATCTGTTGGTAAATGCGGTGAATGGGGACGTCCAAGAGGTCTTCATAAACGAAAAGCGGATCGAGATGGAGATTCGAGCATTGGCAACAACGATTATGCGTTTCTCTAAGCAGACTCAACAATGGCTCACAGCCTCTCATGCCATCAACAATGCGGTCAAGGTTTGTAACTCAACTCTATACATGTTTGCTTGAATTGTTTCACACAACATGTATCTTGGTTGCTGAATTGTTTAATAATAAATGACGCATATTGTCGGTTAATGTTACTACCGATGACAAATTCAATTGGGATTCGTTAAAACTTTGGGGCTTAAGTCGCTATTTTTATTTTTTTATTTTTTATTTTATTTGGTTAGTGATGATAAGCAAGTTTTTGTGGATTTTGATATGAATGAGTATAATCAACCGAGTTCAGCTTAAATTTTTGTCTTTGACGGGGTACGTCTACGTCTTCTAATTTTTAGTTTCAGTCTTTTCTATTTTTCATGAAATATTTAGGTCTCAAGTTTCCATTTTGGTTTATCGGTTGAAACTTTATAGCCATATTTCAATTGCTCCTCTTTTGCATTAAGATTTCAAACTTTTTTTGTTTTTCATACTTGATGGCTTCAATTGTTTTATTCATTTTTTGATAAAGGGTTAGTTATTCACGTTTTTGTTAAATGATTGGTCAATGATTTTTTAGATAACGTTTTGGTTTTAGTTGATTGGATCTTGGATTGTTCATCATTATTGATTTGTTTATAGAGTTTGATGTGATGGTATAATCATTCGAGTTTAGCTTAAAAACCTTAGCTTTGACTTTGACGAGGGTCTTCGAATTTTTAGTTTTTTTTACCCCTTGAAATGTAGAAGTAGTGTTTTATAAGTAGGCGGTGATAATTTTCAAGGTTTAGTCTTTTATGATTTAGGTTTAAAATACTAGATTATCCGATACATTTTAGGTTATTGATTTTTGAGTACGTTGTACGCGTGGTACACCCGTTTGCGATTTTAGTATCTATGGTTTTATTTCTGGAAATCTATAGTACATGTGTTTGCTCTTTTGGTACCTAAAATTGCTCGGGCAGTGTAATATTCCTCCGACGGGGCTCTTCTAGGTACCTCTTCTAGGTACCAAAAGAGCAAATCCATATACTATGGGTACTGAGTTTCCAAAAATAAAACCGTAGGTACTAAAATCGCAAAATCGGTATAGTAGAGGTACTAAAAATCCAATAACCCTTATATAAATGGCGTGTAGGATCTAAAATTAAATACATCTTTCATGCGTGAGCTTCGAATTAGTTGAGTGTTCATGTGTTCTGCAAAGGTTTGTACAAATACTCACACAAACGATGATGATATTTCGGAGTTTCAAAAGAAATCAAAATTACAAATCGAGATTGTTTTCTCCAAATCTGTGGTTAAATGGGCACTGTATAATACCATTAATGTGCTGTCAACAGGAAATTGGAGATTTTGAGAACTGGATGAAGACAATGGAGCTTGACTGTAAAAGCATTACTACTGCAATTTGTAACATCCACAATTAATCATTATGTAACATGAATATTCATTATTTATGTGTTCTACTGTTGTGTTACGTGTGTAAGTTTAGTTGTGAGGGAAATTATTTGATGACACTTTGAAGTGTAAAATCCAGTTGAACCATTAATTCTTTTTGTGATTGCTCCGGTCTTAACAAATGAATTATTCTCTCCAAACACGTTTGTATTCTTGATTGTTTGAAGTTTTACCTCATCTAGCGAGCCATGTGTTGTTTCTTCTGGTTTTTAGTAAGTGCCAGTTATGTTGTGAATCAGCTGTAACAAAGTATAAACGGTTTATGCTGATGTGACTAGATATGCTGATTCTCATGCTACTTAACTATCTTTTAATTGCTATGCCGTATTTCTTTTCTTTCTAGGCACTATTCTTTCAAACCAAGAAAAGAAAAGGAAAAAAGAGAGAAAAAACTCTGGAGGCATTTCAAATACTACCTCATTGAGGTCTGTATTTGTAAAATTGAAATATATGTTGTAATTAAAAATAATCCTTTTGTTTTTAGAATTAGGCTAAACGTCAATTTTGGTATTTGTAATTACCTCCAACTCGAATGTTGCGAACCACTAAGAATAGGACAAGTAGTTGTATTAACAAGGAAAACGTCTTTCCTTGTATCAGTATAGCAGTTACGCCCTAATTAGTACAAATAGGCATCATTTTACACAACTCTGGAAAAGAAAACAACAACAACAACAAAAATGTTCTTCTTTCTTAAAAGAAATTGGTCCTGGTCAAGCTCTCTAACGAGAGGGATGGCAATGTGACGGGTCAATGGGCAAAACCCGCAAAACAGCAAAACAAGATGTGGCACGTGAGTAAATTTAATGAGAAATTTATGCTCAACATGAACATGACTCATTACTTTACGTCATTATCGTAATTGTGTAAGCAAATTGAGATGTTCGATCAGTACTCATGTAATTGATATTGTTGCGTTGATTGATATTGTGCAAGAATTTGATTGTGATCATCATAGATCATGATGTGTGCTCATTCAATCTGTTGTATATCTTCTCACTAAGTCTTCATTAAAAAACTAGAGAAATCTCAAAATTAGAAATGGCCCCTTGAGGTTTGATTCAGTCAAGAAGGTAACTATAATATTTTTATGGGAAAAATGTAAGACAGTCTCAAATTCCAAGGAGTTTTTTGTGAGGTTCAACTTTTTTTGGGCTTTTTCATAATTACTTCAAACCTCTCTGGGGTAGTTTTTGTAAAAAAAAAAATCAGGTGACAAGAATTACACAAAGGCTCAGCACCGAAAGTAATTGTTGCTATAATAGATCTCATGAACATCCAGGAAACATGAGTAAACAAGACCCAGGAGCAGCAGATAGAAATGCCAGTAGGCAATAACATCGCAAAACGGATTAGTGAAAAAAATAAATTAAAAGACTTATTGCTGAAACTTGAAAGCAACCAGTTAGCAAGGATTAGTGAAAAAAATAAATTAAAAGACTTATTGCTGAAACTTGAAAGCAACCAGTTAGCAAAATAGTGATAATTTATTCTTATTTCATGAAGAAGAAAAAATAAACACATGGGCGCAGGAAAACAAATAAAATTAAAATTAAAGGCACACTGAAGCTCCTGCTTCTTTTTTCTTCAGCTTAGCTTAGTGAGTGAAAAATAAAGTAAAATAAAAAGGAGGGCTTTTAAAACCTAGAACCAGCTTGCAAAATCAGTACAATAATTTGATTCCACTAGAACTAATCGAATAAATGATTTCCCATTACAACCTTAAAAATTCAATCCACAAGAACAAAAACAAGAGACGAGAATCAATTTTCACCAATAATCGCCACACGAGCACTGGTTATCCACGAACCGATGAAACCGGTTATTATCCCTAACAATAATCTCCCGACCCACAATCCCCGATATAAACTTTATCGCGCTATGACAATCCACACACACCCTAAGATTCTTCGTTATCCTTATCGGCACCCCACCCGGCAATGCCACAAGCCCGAACGCGAGCGCAATCTTCTCACTATGGCACCAAACCTCCGATTCCTTCTCCTCATCCTCCACATCAAAAAGAGCCAAATTCGTGTCTGGCACATACCCAGCCTCCTTCATATCCTTCTTCAACTTATCCATCATCGCCTGAATCTCCACCTTCCTAAAATGCGCATTATCCTTCGCTTGAAAAACATGAACTGTGTTCTTAATCGATATCCAGCTATAACCCGTCCCTTTCTTAATCCCAACATCCTTCATCTCCTCCCTCACGAGGCTCGCCTCGGCCCATTGGCCCGCGGCCGCATACATATTCGAGAGTATAACGTGATTACCCGAATCTTGCGGGTCGAGCTCGAATAAATTCTCGGCCGCTATTTTCCCGAGCTCTCGTTTTCCGTGCATTTTGCATGCACTTAGTAAAGCCCCCCATATTGAGATGGTGGGCCGGGCCTGCATTTGCCTTATGAATTGGTAGGCCCGCTCGACTTGTCCTGCTCGGCCCAGCATGTCGACAACGCACGCGTAATGCTCTGGGCCTGGTCTGATTCCGTACTTGCCCCTCATCGACTCGAAGATGTCCATCCCAGTATTTACCATACCGCCCCTGCTGCAAGCGGTGAGCACGCACACGAACGTTATGTAGTTAGGCGGCGAGTGATGAGTCATCTCGTCGAACAGTCTGAGCGCCACGTCAGCGCGTCCCTGGTGTGCGTACCCACCGATCAACGCGTTCCAGCATATCAAGTTTCGTCTGGGCATCGTGACGAAGGCCCACTTGCAATCCTCGATGCAGCCGCATTTCCCGTACATGTCGACGAGCGCACTGCCGACGAATACGTTCCCGTCGACGCAGGCCTTCACGGCAAGGGCGTGGACTGCCTGGCCTGACTCGAGGGTGGCTAGGCCTGCGCACGCGCTGAGCACGCTCGAGACCATGAAATCCGTGGGCTCGACGCCTGCCCGTCTCGCTTTTCGAAAAAACGTGCAGGCTTTTTCTCCCATGTGATTCTGCTCGTAAACTGCTAACATCGAACACCACGAGACGACGTTACGTTCGGTCATTTTCTCGAACACTTGTTCCGAAAACCCGAGTTCGTGGCACTTGCCGTAGAAATCGATTAGCCCGTTGGAGACCGAAATGTCAGCCCCGTGCCCGCTTTTAATCACGTATCCGTGCATCTGTTTACCTTGGGCCAAGAACGAGCCGTCGGAGCACGCGTTCAAGAACGCGCAGAAAGAGATTGAATTTGGAGCGACCTCGGGTTCGCGTAAAAGCTGCACGAATTTGAGAATCGCGTCATCGGGCTTCCCGTTGAGGACAGCATTGGAAATGCAGGCGTTCCACGTGGCTATGTTTCTCACGGGCATTTCGTCGAACACTTTGTTCGCGTCGCTCAGTAAGCCCATCTTGGAATACATGTCGAACGCGCTGCAGGCGACAAATACATCGTCGATCAACATGAGTTTCACGGCGAGGCCGTGAAACTGTTGGCCGAGGATCGGGGAGCGAAGGGACGACGATGCTTTGAAGAGACAAGGGAAGGTGAAATCGTTAGGCTGGATACACTCACGGCGCATGGTAGCAAAAAAGGAGAGGGCCGAGGCGAAATGACCGTTCTGGACATTGCCGGAGATTAACGCGGTCCAGGTTACGACAGACCGAAAATGAGACGGGGTGAGGGAGAGGAGGGATCGGGCCGAGCCGGGCCGGTCGAGCTTGGCGTACATGTTGATGAGATGGTTCGAGAGGAAGGCGTTCAGGTCAAGGCCCAGGGTTTTGATGACCTGGGCATGGGTAGCCCGGCCCATAAGGGAAGACCGAGTAGACACGGCGGACTCCACCAGAGACGCCAGTGATTTCGGGCTGAGGAAAGACATGTTTTGTCCAGGTTTACGGTGGCGATGTTCATTTAGCCTCCAATGTTGGTAATTTAAATGTTTGGCGGTAATTTAAGATGAAGTTCATAGTTTATCGCAGTCGGAGCATTGATATTCAGCGAGGGCAGCCGCAATGTATATACGACTCCACAGTTCGAACAATGAAATGAGAGGGAAGAGGTATAAGTATAATTATTACCGAGACATAGTTTATTATTATTATTGGGACTTCTACTATACAGTGAATGTACCATTACCCACTTAATTATAACTATTAGATTCAAAGTTGGTTATGTATAATGGTAAAATCAAGGGATGTAAATGCAGGGGGACGGGGAGGTATGGTGCCTTCACGGCACCGTAGTCATTTCCATTATTATTATTACTAGTATTATACCCGTGCGTTGCACGATAATTTTTTATTTTATTTTATATAAAATAAAAATAATTATTTTAAATGTATTAAAATATTTAAATAAGTAATTGTATATATGTATACTTAAGTTATGTATATATGTGTTTGTGTGTGTATTTCGATAAGAACTCACACCAGAGATGATTTTACCATAACCGCTCCCTATATATAAATCATCTAAATATTAATTAAAGATTTAATAGTATTTAAAATGATATAACCTTCATAAAAGAATTTTTATTATACAAAATGTACTTTACAAATTATGAAAAATTTCCTTATACACAACATTTATAGTTTGTTACTATGTTTATTCTCACCATCGTCGATCAATATTTTTAAACCCTTGCGATTGTTCACTCTTGATATAGCAACGTATAACTAATCATGATTAAAAACCGATTTCTTCAGGAAAAGTCCAACATGAGAGAGAGAGATTGTAATTGAATTTTGTTGATCATCATAGCATATGACACAATCAGAGGAATTTCTCATCATTGGGACTTAGAAGGCAACCTCGGATTGGATGGTGTGACAGTCATTCTAGGGATTAACAACAATTCACCTGCATTGCTTCCTTGATAAATATTAGACTATACAGTATGATCGTCAAGTCAACAACCAATATTACACAACACAAGAGAATGATCGATATTTCTCAACAACATGAGTGGAATTCTAATTTTTTGTTTTAGCTCATAGTTCGGGATCCATAACATTTAATGGTATTTAGAAACTCTAATGAGTAGACGTCCTACAATATGCCAATGTTTGAATCGGATTTGTATGTATTATCAGATCTAAGATATACTTTACATTCTCCTTCATTTTATGACATCATATATTTATTAATCAAATCGACGACATCAACTGTGGGGAAAGAATAGCACGATCCTCCAAATAAGTGAAACATTCAGTAGTTTTTTCAAATTGTGGATATGTGCTCGCCACAATTAACGTAACATGGTCAACATCATCTTTCAATAATAGATAATATGGATTTCAATTTGAACGATACCATCATTTGGTCCTCCAACTATTACATCTCATATACTATTTATCGAGTTGAAAATATTCTTTAACTTGACAATTGAGATCTGAATTGTGACTTTGTAGCACCACATTCTTGGTCTACGTCGAAACTGTGTAATGAGTTCATAAATGCGAAGATTTGATCACTATGTGAACTATGTCTGGTCTAGTGCCTTTTGGAACAACCAGTAAAATTTGATGAGAATTTTCACTAAGAATTATTATTTTATTACCAAATGGAAGCTGCGTATTATAATTTTTTTGCGATCTCATCACGTCTTTCAATGTTTTGTCCAAAATTTCAAAATAATGTCTATGCATCATTGAAGTTTCGTCTCAAATAATGACATGCGCATCATTCATTAATTTTGCAAGTGGAGTACCAGTAATGATCAAAATCTTGGTGAATATTAAAAGTAACCCTAAATCTAGAATGTCCAGTTCTTCCTTTTGAAATAAGAAGAGAAGTTATGTCGTTAGATATTACATTAAGAACAATTTCACTATTAGATTTAACAGTTGTAGAAAATATCATCTGTGTCTATAGATAAATGTACTGCATCCATGACTTTATCAATTTTGGCGGAATAAATTCGTATTAATGAAAACAAATCTAGGTTCCTAGGTGTCCATTCTTTTATTTTTTTTAGTACTAAAAAAGCTTTTAGGAAACTCAACATAAGGCAACTTCGTGCTTCCCGATTTTTCTTACTTGCCTCGAATTACGTTTCATTGTGTTCAATGATCATTATCATTATACAATACATTATACTCTTTTGGAAGATGAAAACTTAAACACATGATAGTTGGAGTTTTATACTGAATTTCATAAACTAATATTCTTCACGTCACTTCCCATGGAGAAATGTAATGATAATTATAATACATGTTGATCTCATCAATCTTTTTATCCTCTACATCCCCACATTTGTTCTAATAGAATGTTATAGTGAACCTATAGTTACATTTATTGACATATTTGAATAAATACTTGATAGATCTAAAATGGTTACTACTTAATATTTAAATGAGCTACACAATTCAGTAATAGATAAAAATTATGGAAAACGACCCTCTGAAGAACCGCTAGTAAATGTCACGGGCAAGACAACATGAGTACCAACACTTGAGCCATCTGTTTCACCTCGTAACACTACATCAACAATCCCACTATACTTCTCACCTCATATTTCTTTTGATGAATTCTGAAGTACCACAATTTTGAAGATTTAATAATCGTATATGCATCAATTATAAATTGTTGTGGGAGTCGTCGACTATATAGAATAGTGAGTACCTCCGTGTCTCTTTCATGCAATCGGTGAGAAAAGAACTCCATCTGACTCACATATTGTTTACCCTTACCTTTAGGTTTTCGAGGTTCAAAAAAAGATATATCTTCTCTTTGATTGTCTTCACCACATGAAAATAGTAATGGATAGTGTAGAACAACGTACGAAGGATGCAACTCGTTGATACGTTTCAAATTATCAAATCTCTTTTCTACTGCAATTCTCTTGCTACCACTTTGTGGATCAATATTACCAACAACTAACAAATAATTAGTTGATCTTTTTACGAATCTATTATAGTGAATGCCACATTGTTCATTCCACTCGATGCTGGTTTTGCACTTGTATTGTTTTGCATGATTACTGAAATAGTAACAAAATACATTATTTTAAGAAATCAATTCAAATCAAATGTATTGAATCGTAGTAGTATTTGTTAAATAACATGATGATAGCCAATAAAACAAATACTACATTGTATTTCATTGTGCAATTTTGCATATTTTAATTAAAAAAGTGGTAAAATTATTTTTGAGAAAAAGTGACGAATTTGATATTGTTGGGCTCACAATTAAAAAGAAAATAACACATATATATATTAATAATCTTATTAATTGTTTTTAATATTAATTAGGGTATTCATCCTATTTATGTTAAGAAAACTTTTACACAATTAAAATGGATAAATCATCATTAATATTAAACATTATTTATGATATCAACTCAAATAAAAAAGTATTGAATCGTAATAATATTTGATAGCCAATAAAATAAATGTTGAATTATGTTGTTATTTTTATATAATTTTAAAAATTGTGCGTGTGTAGTGTGTGTGTGTATATATAGAAATGATCTTTTTATTTTTAATATTAATTAGGGCATCTATCTTAATTATATTCAGTAAATTCCTATATAATTAAAAAAATAAAAATAATTCTACGTGATTTATTTTTCTCTCTTACATTATTTTATATATTATTTTCAATGTCCAGTATGGATTGCATGTCTGCTACAATTTCATGTGAATATATTTTTTTCCTCCGCACAATGAGCAAACAATAGTATAAGTATTAAGAAAATATAAATATTACAATGATGCTGAAGCGATTAGTATGTAAAATATAAATGCACCAAACAGAATAAATTCGATTTTAAACTTCAAATGATATTAAGTATGACATGAATGCTTTCAAAATTACTGTGTTTAGCCATTTGCATTAAGA
>BMAC01000020.1:1040353-1059283 GCA_014905375.1 Phtheirospermum japonicum
CTGTCACTGCACACACGCTCACAACAACAAACAACATACAATAACAATAATGACAATACAAACAAATAAAGTCTACACATTTCAAACGCCTACAAAAAAATAGGCGAATACTGACGACCAAAAAATTTTCAGCATATGCTGACAGATAAAAAATGCTAACGGATTGCTGACGGGTAAAGACCGTCAGTGACCCGTTAGCATTTTTTTTGGGCGACGGGTTTGCTGACGGCTGACGGACTTGGTTGTTGGACAAGTTAGAACCCGTCAGCAATATTAAAATTAAAAAAAAGATACTGACGGGTCCTCCTAGACAACAATATTAATTTTTTTTTAATATTGACGGCCATTAGGCCATCAGCAATCTGGAATTAAAACCAGCCCACCGTCTCCAATCTATTTCATTTGCAGAGAACCAAAAAAAACCACCGCGATGGAGGAGAGAGAGCGACGGCCATTACCGGAAATGACACGACGCGAGCGACGATCACCACAACCAATGGAAGAGAGAGAGGAGCCCACCACTACCACCACCACTGCGATGCCACCATCACTACCCACCATAGTCGGCCAGCCACCACTGGTTCCGCAAGGTATTTTATTTATTTCTTGTTTAACTTTTTTAATTAATTATTTATATATATAATTATGAATTTATTTAGAAAATATTGATTATTGTTGGGATTAATTATCAAATAAAAATATCAAAATTATATTGTATTGTGCATTTTTGTATAATTTAATTAAATAAAGTGGTCAAATTATTTTTTGAGAAAAGTGACAAATTTGATATTGTTGGATTCAGAATGAAAAAAATAACGAAAAAATGTAACCAAAATAACATATAAGTGATTATATATATATATATATATATATAATATATATATATATATATATATAATATTAATCTCTATTAGTTTTAATATTAATTAGTGTATCTATCCTAATTATGTTAAGAAGATTTCTATATAAAAAAGGAAACTATTCCTAGGTGGCTTTTCAATTAAAAAAGAATAAATCAAATCATCATTAATATTAATTAGGGTATCTATCATAATTATATTAGGGAATTTCTACATAACTTCAAAAAGAAAATAATCCTACATGGCATTTACGTGACATTTTTTCTCTTTCCTACTCCTCTTTTTCTCTCTCTCCATACCTCTCTTTTTATATAGATATAGATATTGGTATTTTATAAAAAGCTCGTATTATATTTACTTTTATCAGATGCCTAGAGGTCGTGGACGCGGATCCAGTCTAGGTCAATCGGATATGCAGTCAACTAATCGTTTAGCTGATTTTGATGATGATTATGTGACCTTGATACAGATCATTCAATGTCGACCACAGATACCACCATACCGATGCCACGATGCGGGTACATCCCGATAGCGCTTGGTCCCACCACATGGGCGATACCTTGTTTATATCGTCGAGAAGAAGTAAGTAAATTAATAATTATAAAAATCTGATTATCGTTATTATTAAATTATATTTGTAACCAAAAATACAATTATAGGCTACATAGCAGGGAGGTCAGACTGACCAACATATTTTGGGAGATCATGGAGAAAGAGCTCCATTCCGCCGGGTGACAGTTTATGGCAGTCTCTAAGGAGATTCATGCATTATGGTGGGACATGTTTCAAGTAATTATTATTTTGTGTCTGAATTTATTAATCTTTATTGTAACTTGAGAATCATGTATAAATTGAATTGTAATTATTATTTGTTTTATAGGAGATTTGTTATTGGGACACGGGCTTGTATACTCCACATGCTATATAGACGATATTTTTATGCACGGTGGCGGACAAGTAAGGAAAGCAGCTTAATGAGTATAAGCAGTTTCGTGATCAGACTGGTCAGCCACCGAGGATCGTTGACGAGGGGGTTTGGAGGTAAATGATTTTGTTAGTCTTCTTATTGAATTAAATTTTATTATTATTACATATGATTTAAATTTTATATATCATGCATTTCAACTAGGACTTGGAATGTTGAGTGGGATAAGCCCAAGAAAAAGAAGAGGTGCGAACAGTGCAACATCAATAAGAGGAGCGAGCCTGCTGGTCCGGGTACTGGTATGTCGAAGCATTGGGGGGGGGGGGGGGGGGGGGGGGGGTCTAGATCTACGATTGATTATTCTTATGATATCGTAAGTAATTTAAGACCATATATATTATTTATTTGTTTATTTTTAATGTTAATTATCTGATAATTTCCGTTTGGATACATGAGCGGGAAACGGGTGAGCCGGCCACTGCGTACCAGGTTTTTGTACGTACGCACAAGAAGGACGACGACACGTGGGTCGATACGAGATCTAGTAATACTAATGTGAGTTTCTTTTTTATTTAACTATGTTCTTTGATTTTAATGTAGAATTTACTAACGAGTTGTATTTCAGGAGGAGTATGAGCGACGTTTGGATGAGCACGTGCTTCTTCACAATGATCAGGATAACGGAGGTTGACTTTGACCTTCTCGATGTCACGGGGCCGAGTAAAGGGTCGACATTACAGCACTGACTGGTTCAGAAAGTTGGTGGCTGCTATAAAGGGTTTTTGAGGAAGCGATTCTTGCTCCTCCCAGCAGGATAAGACTCACGTGAGGGAGCTCGAGCCACAGCTCCAGACGCAGAGGGAGAAGTTAGAGGCCCACTAGACGAGCTCATCAGGCGATGGATCAGGAATACAATGAATTTAAGCTACTACGTAAGCAGCAGCGGTAGGAACAGCAGTAATCTCAGGCGCAGGTGAACGCGTAGATGGCCAAGTTGTTAGTTCAATTACAGCAGTACCCGCCGCAGCCTCCCCCATCATAAGACTTCTTAGTATCTAATATTTTTATAAACTCTTACTAACATTTTGTTGAACAAATCTAGTAATTGTAAATTTCAAAATTTTATATAACTAGTTTATTTATTTGTAAGTTTAATAATAATTGTTTTTAGAATTTTTGGGTATTTTAATAAAAGAAAAAGGAATTAAAATTAATAATTAAATATAATATTAAAAAAAAATACGAGGGGAGATTTTCCTTTGAAAAAATAGAGCGTATATTCCCCTCAGAAAAACCGAGAGAACCTACCCCTCGGTTTCCTTTTTTCAATATTAATTTTTAATCTGAAAAACTAAGTGCTTTTTGCCCTCGATTTTTCTGAGGGGAATTATGCCCTCGGTTTTTCCAAGGTCAATTTTACCCTCAGAACACCGAGGGGAAACACCCTCGATTCTTCCGAGGGCCATTCTCCCCTCGATTTTTCCAAGGGCAATTAGATTAATGCCCCATAATTTATCGAAGAAATGAACATTTGGTAATTACCGAGGGTATATTTTCCCTCGAAATATTTTACCGAGAATGGGAACTTGCCCTCAATTTTGGCCTCGGTAAATTAATTGCCGAGGGCTTTTTGCTTATTATCAAGGTTTTTTCCCCTCGGTAAATTTCTACTTTTTGTAGTGTTTATATTTAATGAGTATTTATAATTTAATTATAAATTTATATATTTTATTTACTAAATCTATATATTTTAAATAGTATTAATTTTTTATTTTTATTTTTATTTTTTTGAAATAATTACTTCGAATTTATTGATATATTATTTTAACTAAGTTATAATTTTTGGGATATTTTTATATGTTTTATAGTAAGTTATTTGTGAAAAGCTCAATAAAATTCATTTTTATAGTTTCAAAAAATATAAATAAGTTACGTAAATTTATAATTAAAAAAAAAACAATATAATCTTAAACTTTATTTAGAAATTACTAACAAAGTTAATCTAAAAATTTAAATAATCTTATATGGAAAGGGATACCATACGCTGTGCATGATATACACAACACATTTCATGTTAAATAATGAGCAATTGATGCGATATATTAAAATGATAATGACATTAGTTTGAAACACTTGTAGGATATTAATATTATTATAATTTTTGAAATATATATATTAGTAACGGGACACCAGTATACTACGGCACAAGTCGAGAATACAACATTCATATTGTTTTTGAATTACCCGTATATTTATATATTTTTATTTTTTATAAACTATCACAAAACTTTAATAAGTGCTCTATTACAATATTTATATAAGTCACGGGTCAAATTTATCGAGAGTTAAAAATTTAGAAATGGTTGGAAATTATATTGTGTTTCTTTTATATCAATAAATAAATATTTATCATGTTGATAATCCATTTATCAAAATCCGCGTAACGCGCTCTAAAACTAGTTGTGTGTGTGTATTCAAAAAGTTAATTGAAGAAAGAAAATGTTTATTTTATTTGAAAACTTAAATTAAAATTAATTGGTGTGGTTTAAAATTAAAATTAGCGCGGATATTCGCATCCCAAAAACTTATGAGTTTCATCCCAATATATTTTAGATAAGATTAACCCTAAATAAAAAGACAAAAATTATCTCACTTACAATATATTATTAAAATTGAAAAAATAAAATTTATACAATTATATAAATATAATATATATATATATATATTATATATATATATATATATATATATATATATATATAAAACAAAAACATATAAAACCTATGTATCTCTTCTTCACCAAAAACCTTTCTCAATACCTAACGGAAATTTCACGTTAAAACCTGTAAGAACGGAGGATATTGGTACGAACAAGGTGAATAATGTTAGTATTCTTGACATCTTTTTTTGGGTATATTACTATTTATTGGGCTGAAAATTGCGACTATTTTCGATCTGGTTTTCAAGAACAATTGATGTATGTTCGAAATTTATTCCCGAACATTGTATACATGTTCGAACACAAATTTCAGACATGTGCATAATGTTCGAATATAAAATTTGAACATGTCCATATTGTTCGAAAATATTATTCAAACATGTCTCAGTAGTTCGATACTTTTTTTTTCGAACATAATGTGTTTATTATATAATTATTTTTGAATATTTTTTTTTAGGAAGCGAAGACAGTGTCAACCGAAAATAGTAATGCTAGTCCAATTAGGAGCGATGTGATTGCAGACTACTCTTATTTATTCAACACAACGAGTTATTTTGAGTCTAGAGATGAATTAGTAAATCTTGTTCGTTCAAAAGGAATTGAAAATCGTATGGTGATAGTAGTTAAAAGATCAGACAGTGGAGAGAGTGGGAGGCGAGCTCGAATTATCTTAGCATGCGAGCGAAGTGGAAAATATCGTGGCATGGTTGGACAAACTTCACTACCTGACGAATTAGAGATGGAGACGAAAGGAAAAAAATCAAAGAAAAGGCAAACTGGGACAAAGAATTGCGGATGTCCATTCCTTTTAAACGGCTCTCAAATGTTTGTTGGCGTTGAAGAGAAGTGGTCATTACAAATAACATGTGGCATGCATAATCATCCTCTTGCCAAACACTTTGAAGGTCATTCCTATGCCGGTCGCTTAACTCCTACTGAAAATGCATTTGTTGTTGATATGACAAGAAGCAACAGCCCACCAAAATATATATTGCACGGATTGAAAGTTAGATATCCTGGAAATGTGTCGGCAAGAACTATTTACAATGCTCAAGTAAAGCACAGAGCCATGGAGCATTCAGGTAGATCACAACTGCAATTTCTAATGTCCAAATTGGAGGAGAATCATTATTTTTTCAACATGAGTCATTGTAGTACGAGTGACCAAGTTAAAGATGTTTTTTTCGCTCATCCAACTTCGGTTGATTTACTTCGTGCATTTTCCACTGTCTTGTTGATGGACTGTACATACAAGACGAATCGTTATAAAGTTCCTTTATTGGAGATAGTTGGAGTGACGTCGACGGATATGACGTTTATGGGTGCTTGCGCTTACATGGACGTGAGCGTGAAGAAAATTATATGTGCGCATGCTCAATTCTAAAATCGCTGATGAATCCCACGTGTTTGCCCACAGTTATTGTCACTGATAAGGAAAACGCTTTAATTAATGCGGTGTCGGCTACTTTTCCAAATGCGAGACAAGTTTTATGTCGTTGGCACATTGGTAAAAATGTGCTGACAAATTGTAAGAGGATGTTTCAGACAAAAGAAGAGTTTAAATCTTTCAATAGTTCATGGAATAAAGTGATTCTTGCCGATAACGAAGTTGATTTCAACGAACAACTCAAGAGATTTGAGGCTGACTATTCCGATCATCCATTAGCCGTACAATATTGTATTAATCAGTGGGTGAATCCCTACAAAGATCGCTTTATCTCTGCATGGACAAATAATATTATGCATCTCAACAATACGATAACTAATAGGTACATAAAAATATTTTATGTTTACTTTTTAAATATTTGCGATTATTTATTTTATTTATTTTTATTTTGATTGCTTATTTTAATGTCTTTTTTAGGGCTGAAGGTGCGCATGCCAAGTTGAAAAGACAATTGTGATCGAGTATGAGAAACTTTGAGATATGTTGGACGAAAATACATTCTCTTCTCGAAATTTCACACACTGCATTAAGAGTTCATTTGAGAAGAGTATTCATGCAGTCCAACATCGTTAGCAACCAACTATTTTCAAGATGCTACGCGGTAATATTTCTATTGCGGCATTGGATAAAATCGTAAATGAAATGAAGGTTATAAATGACATTGGCATCGACTCATTGCTTTGTGGTTGTTTGCTAAGAAAGACGTGTGGTTTGCCTTGAGCACATGAGATTAGTGAATTCAAGCGATTAGGGATGCCAATACCATTAGATAGTGTAGAAGGTTTTGGAAAAAATTATACATGGAACCAACTGAATGGGATGATGCGAGTGTTGGAAAAGATATTCAAAATCGGGTGAAAGGTAGTATTGCGGACTACTTGAACAAGTTTAATTTGGTTAATCAGTCTGAGCAGCTACTAATGTTGAAAAGGTTGAGAGAAGTTTTGAAACCTGACACAACGTCTTTGATTCCGCCTGGGGTCCCTGTACGACCTCGTGGAAGCCCAAAGGGCAAACGCACAAAGAATGTGAATTCAACAAAACGTGAGCCGAGCAAATTTGAGTACGTGGAGTCATTTCATGATAGTTGTTCTCCAATGGAACAAAGTATCAACTTGAGTGGGCCGATTGCTATGAAATCGATGTTCGTTTCTTCCCCAATACAAAAGCAACAGGTTATCCGAAAAAAAATGAGATCAACTGCATATGGATGTTTTACGGATGAACTTCCTACCCTATTTCGTTATTACGTCCTTGAAACAAAGAATGTACTGGGGGATGGTCATTGCGGCTTCTATGAAATAACTCATTTAATGGGTTTTGGCGAGGATTCATGGGGCAGTGCGATGAGACCTTATTGATGAATTTCAAAAATATTGTGATATGTACACTAATGTATTCATCGAACGCGGAGCTGTTGATGTTGTGTTGTGCTCACTGAACTACTATGATACACCTGCACCCATGAAATATTGGTTGTTACTAACAGAGATGGTCCACCTTATTGTATCTGCGTACAATGTTATATTGGTGGTATTATCCCCAAAAACTTGCAACACATACTTGCCTTTTACATCATCGATTCCGGTTTTCGCTAACCCCAAATGCATTTGCATCGCATTAGTTGCCGGTGAAACACACTTCATTGCGGTAGGTTACTTGTTTTTTAATATATACGTAGGTTGCATATTTTTTAATATATATTGCGGTAGGTTACTTGTTTTTTAATATATATGTAGGTTACATGTTTTTTAATATATATGTGATTGCACTTACAGTATAGTGATCAAATTTATTTATTTTTGTTGTATTCAGGTGAACTTACGGTCGGGACATCTACTACCTATCGTACCTTATAAGTGGTATGAACGACGTGAGGATTGTGCGAAAGGATGGGAAGCGTTGTGCATGCAACAACTTAGGTTATACAATGACCTTGTGGCAGTGAGTTAAACTTATTATGATCGTTTGGACTATGTTCTTTCAAATGTGGGATTATTTAATTTTTGATTTCTATTTTATAAGTTCATTGAACTATGTATCGAACTTATATTATGATTAGTAGAATGTTGAACTATATTACGATATTCGAACATAATATGTTGTGTTCAAAAATGCTCAAGTTCGAAAAGGATACTTACCACCTGAAAAGTGAAAACATTCTTCACATGACGCAACAGAGAGGTGTTCGAATATACTATACGAACACCACAAATAAGTTCAAAAATATTAGTCAAACAAACTTAAAGAGTTCAGCCATTATGTTCGAACAAAGAACGCTCGAAAATAGCAACCAAACAAATTCAATATGTTCGTAAAATAAACCGAACTAGTGCATCAAATGAAAAAATAGGAACCAAACACCTCTCTGTTGCGTCACCTGAAAACACAACAGAGAGGTGTTCGAAAATATATTTCGAACTGTACATATATGTTCGAGTTCATTTTTCAACAACCTTCATAAGTTCGTGTATTGTTTTCAAACACTTTTGTTCGGTATTATTTCTCAAACATATTATAATCGTTCAAAATTTATGTTCGAACTGGTACGTTTTGTTTGGCCGTGAGGTTCGAACACCTCTCTGTTGGACCACTTGAAAACCCCATAGAGAGGTGTTCGAAAATATATTTCGAACTGTACATATATGTTCGAGTTTATTTTTCGAACACCTTTCAAAAGTTCATCTATTTTTCTAGAACACCTTTGTTCGTCAATATTTATCGAACATATTATATTTGTTCGAAATTTATGTTTGAACTAGTACGTTTTGTTCAGCCATGAGGTTCGAACACCTCTATGCTCAGTCCAAATTTGAAAATAATTCAAGAACCTAACATCCAAAACACAAGGTAGAAAACACCAAAATTCCTATACACAATTAACAATCCAACAAAACAAATTCGAAACAAGTTAATAATCCAACAAAATAAGAAACAATCCAACAAAATACAAGTTAAACTACTAAACAAAACAAGAAAGTAATAAACATCCAAATACAAGTTCGAACATCCAAAACATAATTCATCAATGTTTGTTAAACTACTGACATCTAAACCACAAGTTCGAACTACCAAGCATCCAAAAGTAATGAACCCAAATAACAATTCAACAACAATAAATCACAACAACTCCAAGAACATTATCTTCGACCACTGAACGGCTCAAGCTTCATCACTATCACTATCCCCTCTTCCCAAGGCTTTGTATGCATCCTCCACTGTGAGATAGTCTTCCGCGAGGTCTTTTTCCCGACGCCTCCATCGTTGCACCACTGTTTCAAGCAGATCTTGCGCAAGCCTTATCTGCTCAGCTGCATTTTCCGTCGAAAAGCGACTAATATTAGTCGAACGTCGTTCTGGATTTTGCACGATAGGGTGAGAGTGTTTAGTATACCATTCCATTTATCGAGGCGAAGTCTCCCCCGTAAAGATGACTTTACGCCCACGTCGAGAGGCAGTCAGCAAATGAGAATCCCATTGCATAAAATAGCTTGCAAGCGAAGATGCCCACTCGACCTTGTAGCGAGTACTGTTTTTAGGTCATATTGCAACCCTTGGACCAAGAGGGGCATCTGAAATTCTCTGAACATGACCAAACTATCTGAGAACACGATCCGGATGATATGGCTCAATAATGGAGAAACACCTAATGCACCCTTGAAAAAAAGCGACGTTGCGAAATTCATACTTAGCACGAATGGTGTCGAATGGGGACCAATCAACCTGCATATTGTGACTCCCTCATTTATTGTATAAATGACTAATATGAGTATCAATTCAATGAAACTAAATATGAGAAAATCATTGAAACTTACAACCGATACCGTCAGCGAGTCGAGTGTCTCTCTATGTGCCACAATCTCTTCTAGCCGTCCTGCAGATCGTGATGATGGTGACCACCTAAATGCAAAAGGTTGGCTGACATCGTACTGTGTGTTGTGTGGAGGTCGCGTGCAAGGAAAATATACATATATCCACGCCTGCAATATTTCATTATAGTAAGTACAAGTTTATTGCATATATTCAAACCTAATAGCGAGTTTATTGAAAGATAGTAAATAAAATCATATCTCAAGTAATGTGAAGTAGCCACATACAAATCTGACCTCGCATCTTGATGCGTGTCCTAGCTGCCTATACAAAAAAGCCAAAGCAGCGGTGCCCCACGCGTACAAATTCATCTGATCAAGATTTTCCAACAATCTCAGATACGTGGTCATTACTTTGTTGTCAGTCTTATCCGCAAACAACGTGCATCCTAAAGAGTACAAAACGTATGCTCGCGTTGCATATTCCAGTTTCTCTGGATCCTCAGACTTAATAGCCTCACAAAATCGATCCTTTAGCCACTAAAGTCTCACATAGCTACCCCTAGTGCGCGCAATCTCCTTGTAGGCCTCAAATTGTCCAACTCCTAACAACCGCGACACCAAAGCATCGCCTTTCCCCTCCAATTGTTCTTCTGTAAGCTCCACAGGATTTCTTGAAACCGATAAACCACTCAAACAATAAACATCATCCAATGTGATGGTCATCTCCCCAAACGACATATGAAATGTGTTGGTTTTCGAATGCCAACATTCAACAAACGCACTTATCAAAGTTCTATTTGGAATGGGATATGACACATCTCGTAAGGGAAGAAGTTTCGAACGTCTAATTAATCTTCTGAACCGTGTAGTCTCGAGTTCTGGAACTTCCCACTGAGATAATTTTAATGAATGACACTGAAATCTCAAAATATCTCGTTCGACGCCAAACCATATTTTTGAGGCAACATGTGTCGGAAAACTAGCCAATAGAGTGATAATCTCAGGACCTCCAGAATGAGGAGCCTTGAGTATCTCATCCTCAGCAGCAACATTTGCACGCCGGGCTCTTGCACCCTCTCTCCAACCTCTTCATTCGATATAAGTGGCTCTTCCATATTTTCAGAATCTATATTTCTTTGCCCTCGATTTGATAAGTCTCGACCTCGTTGCCTTCTAATCGATGTCGTTGGTATTGTTCTGAATCCTTCCGCATCTCCTTCATCAATAGCTGATTGGACAAAAAAAAAATTAATACGAGACATGTATTAATACTTGCCTTTCGAGGTTCTAAAATAATATCGGAACAGGTGTAGGTTATGGAAACAATGTGTTAGAAATTATCGAACACAAAGAATAATTAGGTGTTTGTGACATGCAAGGAAAATATATTGGCTTCATATTTATTTATTAGTACTAGTTACTATGATATATATTTATCCTGTATCATTAATTTCGAAATGCAAGTTTCATTTCAGTTTCGGTGACTCAAGCGTGACTGTGCTTTCTGCTGTGTTCGAAAAAGATAGCCAAACATAAGCATCATGTTCGAAATTATAGTTCGAACAAATTGGAAGTGTTCGACTATAAATTTCGAACAGAGTCACTTTGTTCGAATATAAAAATCGAACATAAGCATTATGTTCAAAATTTTAGTTCGAACAAATTAGCAGCATTCGACTAAAGTTTTCGAACGTCTTTGTTTTCAACTTTTCTGACAGAAATTGTTCGATTGTTTCTCATGAACACGGGTTATATGTTCGAAATATTTGGCCGAACATATGGCTATTGTTCTAAGAACCAGACTCGAACACGACAAATTTCTTCAAAAAAATTAAACCCTAACCTAAATAATTGAATCAAACCAAATGAGAAGCTTACCCCTTGCTTTTGATGGCTCACCCCGTTTCATTCTTCCTCTCAGTGAATTATGTGAATTTTTCAAAATAATTTTTCCTCTCTTTTTTCCCCTCTTTTTCTTCACTGCGTTTTTCTTCTTCTTTCCCGCTCTCGTTCTCATTTCTTCCCTTTTCTTTTTCTTTTCGTTTTATTATTATTCTTTTCTTATTTTTATTATTATTTTATTTATTATATTATATTGGGGTAAAATAGAGTGTTATTGGGGTTAACTTAGTAAAAAAAAAAATACATTTTCAAATTTTCTTGGGATGTTTTTATCAACCGAGGTGAATTCATAAATTTTTGGAGTGTGTATATTCGCGCCCAATTAAAATTTAAAAAACCTTAGGTTAACTTTTTGAAACGGCAATCCAAATTCGGCTTTCTTGAACCCTCGAACAAACATACCTAAAGATAATTACCAGAGGATGTTTACTATTGTGGACAAGATTGGAGTGATGGGATATGATTGCACAGCTTAGATGTAAAATATTTTATATTTGGACATTATGATTGATAATAAAATGGCAAACACTTGTGTTAGGCCAGATTAACGGGTCATAACCCGTTAGGCCATCTGACCCGATACTATAATGTATTAGTTTTTTTACTGTGATGTATTGGTTTTTGTACTGTAAAGTATTATTTTTTCATAAATTTCTGACATGTGCTATGATTGATTGGTTTTTGTACTATAATACTTTTGTACTATGATATATTGGTTTTTTATTATAATGTATTTATTTTCACACTATAATGTATTGAAATGGAATTTTGACCTAACGGATGATCAGTTAATTCGGTATAACAAGAGTGTTGCCCTGATAAAATTATGTTTGATTGGTATTACATATCAAGGGTTTAGTCCATTGATAACTCGGGATACAAAGTTATATCGACCAAAATATCCTACGCTCATTTKTTATGTAATCACCCCATATCTTGAAGCCAAGAGGGCAAGACTGTAAATCCAATCCCCCACTCGGATGAGTTATAATGTATTTATTTATGGGATGTTAATCCGGGCTGGGTASTCCAGGACCCATATCAAGTGAAAAATCACGAGATGCAGTGGAATAATTGGTCTAATCCTTTTCTGTGCCATTGCTCCGAGTCAACAGGTGCATTTGATAACTGCAAAATTTATTGGAACAAAATGTAAAAGAGGCTTGATTATGCATTTACCTCGGATTAATTTGTGATAATTTATTTCTTAAAACTTCGAAAAGAAAAAATAAAGCGATGTTGTGATAAATTTATAGAAGTTAATAATTGCTTAAAAACTAGAGTGAAAAATTTGATAACTTACTTATAATATTTTCATTAATTATTTGAGTTTTGAAAAAAAAAAATGAACACAAGAATCCTAGGGTAGGAGTCAAGAATTTGGGAATAATTATACTATTTTTTAGAGGGATAGGTTTGGTTTGACATTTGTGCGCCCTGCGATAGTGAGATTGAACGGATTTTAATTTGTACTTGAGTTTAGTTTTTTTTTTTTTTCAACTCATAGGCAAGAAAATTGAATACTCGTTCTCAAATTTATTTTGCTAATTTGAAAAGCAAACGTTTGAACAACTAATAGGTCGCTCACCCTACGATACACACCTCCAAATTACTGGCTTCAAATTTATTGTTTAATTTTTAAATTTAGGAAATGGTTGRRGTGTGCTATGAATGCACCATGCACRACCGCACCCCTTACATTTACATCATATATCTATCAATAWTTAAAAKAAAWWTTGAATTTAATTATTTTTATTAGGTGAAAAATAGTGTRTTTACGTTATAGTAAAAATTTTCATAAGTAAGAATCACAGTAAAAATTCCCATAAGTAAGAATAACTAATTCGAAAAGTTAAAATAAAAATCTAACTATATAAGACTTATATCCAAGGGGCGGGATGGGGGAAGGGGTGTCAAGGACGACAATCTAGTTCTTTTTATTTCACGTTCTAAAGTTGTGTGTTTACAATTTGTATTGCATAAAATTCTTCTTAGGTTGTTATAATTGACATGCTAATAATTAGTGTATTACGAATAATTCAATCAACAACATGGTAAATAATATTTTCTTTCTTTTTTTTTTCTTTATAAAAATAAATAATCAAATGATCATTATATCCTTAAGCGAAAGAATGTAAAAGGTGTAGTTTTGTTTTTTTAAGATTGGAAGTCATAAGCGAAAGAATGTAAAAGGTGTAGTTTTGTTTTTTTAAGATTGGAAGTCATAAGCGAAAGAATGTAAAAGGTGTAGTTTTGTTTTTTTTAAGATTGGAAGTCACACGACTACGTAACACTTTTTCTTTAAACAAAATTTAAATTTACAATTCTTAAACTTAAATAAAAATATAATGTTTCTTTAAATAAAATTTAAATTCACAATTCAAAACTTAAATAAAAATATTGTGTTTGGATGAGTTCAAATGAGAATCATGTTATTATTTGTGAACTAAAAGTCAATTGTGGATCATAAATCTAATTAAATGGATGGATAAAATCATTAATGTTATATTATAAAAACAATCGTGGTGTATATAACTGATATATAATAAAAACACTGTGATTGTATAAAAAAAATCAATATCTCGCAAGTTATTACACGTAGTTGTCAAAAATAAATATAAAAAATATTTTTAATAATTACAAAATTTTATGTAAAATAAAATTCAAATGATGTTCTCAACTTGTGCCTTCTCTACCCGTGTCTTGTACTTGTCTTTATTTATTAATTATTACAATTATTAAATAATTTTATATTTTAATGTTTAAATTTAATTCGCTAATAACTTTATTTGCATGCTTATAAAAATTTAAAAAAGAGTCACATTCTAAACCCTGCCCAATCTCTATTTATTAATTATTGTTACATTATTTTTATATTTTAATGTTTAGAATAAATTCGTTAATAATGTTATTTCATACTTTGAATAACCAAACAGACGTCATACTCTCAACCCGTGTTGCATTGTACCAGTAACTTTATATTCAATTTTCTGAGGAACGTATCGAGAGAGAATTTTAATCAATATTATTTTATTATTATTATTATTATTATTATTATTATTATTATTATTATTATTATTATATTTAGTGCATACTTAGATTATTTCAAATAAATCTTCATTTACATATATTGAATATTTAAAATCCCAAAATTAAAATTATATCAACTTTTATTGTAAATACTACTTATTTAGTAATTTTCATAATAATATTTCTTAATTAAATTTATATCTTATGTAATTTATATTTTATTTAAAATAACTAATTCATATCTTTTCCACTAATTATATATGACTTATTTGTATTTTTATTAGGAGAATAAAAGGAAAACATTGAATTAGATAAAATATAATAAAATAAAATAATATATTAAATTAGGTAAAATATAATAAAAGAATAATATTAAATTAGGCAAGATACAATAAAAGAAAAATATTAAATTAAGGTATATATGGTTCGGATGGCACCTAATCAATTGAAGCACCAAGATTTTTTATTATGCAAAGCAGACACATAGGCTTTTGCACTAATATAGGGTTTTCACACACACACACACACACACACACACACACACACACACACACACACATATATATATATATATATAGGATTAGTTTCAAATGAAAACCCACGTCAATATATGCGAACTTAGGGACCAATCCAGGCCTTAGATCTAATAATTTGTGTGGATCAGATTTTTTCTATTTTTTAAATTTATTAAATTATAAATATAGAAGGACAAGGGCCTTTATGTAATCTTACAAAACTCTTAATCACATTAAATACCTTCCCCCAATCACAACCCTAGAACTCAGCCTCTTTTCTTCAAACCCGTCTGCACCCTTTTCAAACCCGTATGCACATATATTTCTTCATTTTCTTTCTTCTCCAAGACTCGCAACCAGATCGGCGCAGCAACGGTGATGGCGAATCGGCCGGCCACACGACGACGGAGCGGCACCAACTGAACAGGGACGAAACCTCCTCCCCCAAATTCTCAGAATTCGTCCGGCCAAAACAAATCGCCGCCGAGGCGACGAAGGTCTCATTTCGACTGGACCGCTCGGAGAAACGGGCGGCGGCGTTTGCAGGTGAGGCGACTCCAACATCGGCGATTGGGCGGAGGATGCTGGGTGGCGCGGCCATGGTTGGATGCTGTCATGGCTGGCGCGGCCATGGTTGGATCCGGTGGTGAGGGGTTGATGTGGCTGTGGTGCTGTTTGGGTTTTGGACAGGGTCCGTTGAAGGCGGCGGTGTTGAAACCGTGGGTCCACTGGGGTTGCGATTCGACCGGTGAATTTTAGATCGCGGTTTGGGTGCGATTTGGGTCGGGCCGATCGCCTTCAATTTTGTCGAGGTTGGAAACGTGGGCCGCTGTCGTGGGATTGACGTGGCTGGGTAGTTGTTTGAGTTTTGGTCTGGGTCCGATTTGGGGCTGGTGTCGGTTTGGGTTTGGTTTTGGCTTGGGGGAACGATTGTTTTGGTCGGGCCTGGAAGCTGGCCGGGAGAGATTCTTGGTGCAGCCGATTTACGGCAAAACCCGGCTGCAGCCGATTCTTGGTCGGGAATGATTGTTGTGCTGTTCGGGTGGTGGGCGTCGGCGTATCCGATGATTTGGGCTGAGCCGGTTTCTCGGATTTTGGACGGCTTAAACCATAGAATCCTCGCAAATCGAAAAAAGCAGTGATAGTGTAGTAAAAAAGCGCTGCAATAATATTAAAAAAAGTATTGCTACGTTATTATAAAAGAACTAAAATATAGTAAAAATCCAAGATTCTTACTCGTAATTTAACAGTATTTTTTTATACAATAATGTAGTGCTAAAATTAATCACATGCGATACTTTTTAATATTCACGTTTTAAATTTAATTACATTTATTTATAAAACGAAATTTGTGATGCTTTTTTGTATACAGTCGTAGTGCTTTTCTTTACCCGTGTGCTTTCTAAAGAGCAATGCAGTGCTCTTTAGAAATGTTGATATATGTCCAAAATACCCTTTTTATTAAATTAATGCAATATTTTACATAATTACCCTGCTGACGTGTCATGTTCTCAACCATTAAGATTATCCAATCTAATGTTCAAGATGAATCCCTAGGTTCACATATATTGACAGGGTTTCATTTGAACCCAATCCTATATATATATATATATATATATATATATATATATATATATATATATATATATATAGGGTTGGGTTCAAATGAGAACCCGTCATTATATGTGAACCTAGGGACTCATCTTGACCATTAGATTGAATAATCTTGATGGTTGAGATCATGACATGTCAGCATGGTAATAATGTAAAAAATGTATTAATTAATTAAAAATGGTATTTTGGACATATATCAACGTTTACAAAGAGCACTACATTGTTCTTTGAAAAGCATAATAGATTAAGAAAAAAAAAACTACAATTGTATACAAAAAGTATCGCAAATTTCGTCTATAAACTGCAAATTCAAAATTTTGAAATGAAACCCAAATCTTCAACAAACCATAACTTTTTTAAATTTTATTCGTTTTGAATGAAATATATATCAAATTAATCACATTCTCAAAATCTGCAATTTAAGATACATAATGCATGTTTTAAAACCTAAAATATATATAGGGATGGCAATGGGTAGGGTACTAAAATACCCATCCCCATACCCGCGTTTTAAAAATATACCCGTCCCCATCCCCATACCTGTGTGGGTAGCAAATCTTATACCCATCCTCATACCCTATGGGTACTTTAGTACCCAGACCCAGACCCATTACCTACATGTTAACAACCTGCAAAATGTGAAATTAAAAAAAAAAATATTGATTAAAACTTAAATCATAGTTCAATAAAATAACTAATAATAATTAATGCTTTATAAAATCCAAAAATAAGGAAATATTATGAATCATTTAAAATAAACTTGAAATATAATTCAATACCACACCACTAAATCATCAAAATTTAAATGTGATCCTCCGGCACTCTCCACAACTTGCCAAACAAATATTGATGTCATATACTAATTATTTCTTGTCAAATAAAAATTGATAATACAAATTGAAAAGATTACAAAATTTATTTTACCTTATATTTAGAATCTGAGTTTCGAATATATTACAAATGTTTTCCTTTAAAACATATATATATATTCACTTATATTATATGTATGGGTATGGGTTGGGGTGGGTACTAAAGTACCCATACCCGTACCCAATAAATATTGTGGGTAATTACCCATACCCGTGCCCATACCCATTAGATGGGTAATTCCCCTACCCATTATGGGTAATTTTTGCGGGTACCTATCGGGTCCATTACCCATTGCCATCCCTATATATATATATATATATATATACATATATATATAATTAAATTAAAAAAACTGGACTGATTTTAGCACTACAGTACTGTGTAAAAAGCACAATGAACCTGGACATATAATTGCACTGTGCAATATTAAATTTAAGGCCAGGATGAGTCCTTAGGTTCACATATAATGACGGGGTTCTCATTTGAACCCAATCCTATATATATATACACACATACTGCACCCGCGCAGTCCCATGGGGAAGGGATGACCAGATCTATTCCCCATTTTATGAAAGGACGTGGTGAGCTCATTGTCATGAGCTTATCCATTGGGCTTTTGGCATCTATCACGAGTCTTTACCAAGAGGCTTCCGCATTTGCTCTCAATTATGGCCAAAAGTATCAAGCTCGTAATGCTTTACCAGCTAATACTTTGGCGCCCAAATGGTTGTCGCTAGAGGTGAGCGGAACCGGGTACCCGGCCATTTTCCTTGGAACCAAAACCGGTTGGAACCGGGTCCAAGAAAAGAGAACCGGTCCCGGAACCGGTACTAGCCAGGTCCAAGGTTTTTGAAACCGGCCCCGGAACCGGTGGGTACCGGTTCCAAAACCGGGTACCCGGTCTTTATTTGAGTTTTTTCTTTTTTTTTTAAGTTTATAATAATAAATTTGCTAAACTACGTATACTTACATGTCATTAACTCCCTACTATATTGTGGTATTGTCTAAAATAAAGTGCATAATACATTAGTATTAACTTCCTCCTATTTACCAAAAGTAAGTCTACAATATAGAAAATTTCTTAGTTTCCTACTATATCAATTATATAACATTACAATACCAAACTTCATGAAAATGAATCTACAATAATGTGTATAATCGATTCTGATGGAACTGAAATATTTTGGGTCGGTTTGGCCCGAAGCGAGTTTGTTTTTTTTTTTTTTTTTTTTAAAT